>JBBBDQ010001574.1:660000-822500 GCA_037127315.1 Ascarosepion bandense
GCTACAACGCACATCCCAATACATTTCACCTAATTTTGGCGTGCTGATTTCAAATCTTGTAATTTTGATCACGCCACGGTTTTTAGATATAAAACTTGTATTTTTGCAAGATATGAAGATTGTATTCATAATTAGAAAACAGAAAATAATTATTAAAGTTTTTTTTTTGTTAATCATTTCACTCCAAGCAAGGCATTTTACTGCCACTGTTGAGATAGAAGATGTCTATTGACCTTACATTTAAATTTCTGGAGGTTGTAGCTGTCGGGGAAGCAAGTATATGGAAGAAAATTCCACAGGCGGGAAGTGCGAGAAAAGAAGCTTTTAGAGTATAAATTGCGGTTACATTTTATCGGTTTCACTGTAAAATGGTGGGACCTAGTTGCTAAAAATTTAAAATCATTTTAAAAAATTTGCTTCATTTTGAATTGCCCTTTCCCGTTTAATTTTTTTATTTTTTTAATCATTTCACCTCAAGCAAGGCCACTGTTGCGCAGAGGGTTACATAGGGGAAAGTGATGATAAAGAAGGGTTAGTTATAGGAAATGTCAGGAGGAGGGTAATAGACGGATGAGAATACCGAGAATGGGGGTGGAGTAGATGGAAAAAAGAGGATTGAGTTTACATTTAAATTCCTGGAGATTGTAGCTGTCGGAGAAGCAAGTATATGGAAGGGAATTCCACAGGCGGGAAGTGCATGAAAAGAAGCTGTTAGAGTAGAAATTGCGGTTACATTTTATCGGTTTCACAGTAAAATGGTGTGGCCTAGTTGCTAATCTAGTAGCTCGCGTAAATTCATACATACGGAGAACCAGTGATCTAAGTTCATTGAGGCAGAAGCCGTGAAAGTATTTATAGAAGAGGCACCGGGAAGTCACGTCACGCCAGTGAGATTGCGACTGCAGTCGAGCTGCCAAGTCGGTATCGATTACATTACAGATTCTCTGTTGGATTTTGTCAAGAACCCCTAGTTGGATAGCAGGAGCACCCGACCAGATGTGGCAGCAGTATTCAATGCACGGGCGGATGCTAAGTCGGGATCGATCACATTACAGATTATCCGTTGGATTTTGTCAAGAACCCCTAGTTGGATAGCAGGAGCACCCGACCAGATGTGGCAGCAGTATTCAATGCACGGGCGGATGCTAAGTCGGGATCGATCACATTACAGATTCTCCGTTGGATTTTGTCAAGAACCCCTAGGTGGATAGCAGGAGCACCCGACCAGATGTGGCAGCAGTATTCAATGCACGGGCGGATGCTAAGTCGGGATCGATCACATGACAGATTCTCCGTTGGATTTTGTCAAGAACCCCGAGGTGATTACAACAAGTTACAATAGCAAATCTAATGCACATAATATTGTAAGAATTAATTATGACGTTGAGAAAATATGTACAAAATGTCCCTTTATTGCATCAACTACACTATGGCAACGATTTTCTCTTTGACGAGCTTTGATTTACAGCTCCGGGAATATCTTTTATCAAGATCCAGCAGTAATCTGCCATCATTCTTGAGTTCCATCTACCTTGGTAACGTTCTTCCATTTTTTTAATGGCTTGATGAAAATAATTTGTATTCATTTCTGAGATCAGTAATTTTCAATAATCTTGGAATGATTTCGAACTTTTGCTGATATAGATGTTGTGTCTATTATAACACCTATATCAACCAGTTGAGTACCCTGCATTCACTTAAGCACTGGTACCCTTGGGAAAGGTATTAATCTGTCACTTCCCTCCAGTTATGGGTTAAATAACAGGATGGGGTCTGGAGGCAACCCATCTAGTGTTGGTGTCACAATAAAAATACCATTGGTAGCCCTGGCGAAGCATCAATTATTCAGCTATTTGACAAGATTATGAATTTTGCTACAAAACTGCGCCGGGGTTCCAAATGCACAGGAAATACTGAAAGGGTTTAGTGAGTTCTATCTCGGCCAATAGCCGCAAGACGACGACGATAAAGAATTGTGATAAAGAAGCTTTATCACAATCTGCATCAGATGGCTTCAAATATCAGTCTGATCACCTTTGTCTGCAGAAATAGGCGAATTGAAGCATTCAACGTCATTCTCTGGCAGCTCAATAAATACAGATTCAGGTATTTCCTTACAGGGTGCACTGGTCGAATGGCAGATGGAATATTTGGGTATTTCAAGTGTTGCTTAGTTTTCTTATTGAAACGTTTTACAGTGACAATGCAGAAGATACGTGTGTTATCGAAATGGTTTATAGGTTCTCTCCAAACCATTGACACACCAAATTTGAGCTTAGCATTCTTCCCGTAAGACGTGATCAAAACTTTTCTACGCATGTTTTGCACACTTTGAGCTTAACATTCTTCCGTTGACACCGTGATCAAGATTTGTTTACACAGGTTTTGCACACTTTGAGCTTAGCATTCTTCCTTTGACACCGTGTTCAAGATTTTTCTACACAGGTTTTGAATCTCACCATGGTCAATTTTTTCAGGATGGTGACATCTTGATGTTATTGTGCCGAACCTTTGGAAAGTGTCTGAAAACCATACCACGGGTTGAATCAAGTTATGCAGACAGGACACTTTGGTGCTAGCTCGAAGCCACAAGTAATCCTGACTGAGGGTTTGAGAGGCCCGACCTCTTTCAGGCTGTTGTTCACGCCCTATAACGCGCTCTCACCCAGAAATTAAGGTCCACTCAGCATAAACCAAAAGCGTCTGCAATAGGCTAGCCGCCCTAGGAGACAACTGTCTCAATGAAGCTAGCCACCCGAGGAGACAAGCAACATCGGTTGCTAGTGGCCAGTCATGGCATACGATTAGTGTACCTATGACGTTAAAATGACGGCAATATAATGAAACAAAAGATTTGAAACAATGTATTGAGATTCAATAAAGCGGAGACAAAAAATTCCCAACCAAAATAGAAGCCACTGAACCACTTATTTCATCCGTTTCTTTTATATTTCTTTAGACTTTCAGTCGTATTTATGATTCATTGATTACTTCTGCTATGATATATATATATATATATATATATATATATATATATATATATGTGTGTGAATCGCTTTTTTGCTAAATATCTTTCCATGTATTTAATACTAGCAGTATATCCTGGCGTTGCTCGGGTGTAATGAAAGCTTTAAAACTAATCCATGGTCCTGGAGCTCAGACTCTTTGGACGTTGGCACGAAAGACTAAAAAGCAATAATTGTTTCCAGTTAAAGAGAAACCGTAGACTGAAAGAAAAATGAATGGATGTAAGTCAAATTTTGATTTCCTGGTATGGATATCAAATAAGATTTTTCGTCGTAAACTGAATTTTGAAGGCTAAATAAGTCCTCTGAGTAAATGGTATCATGGCCGAGAACTACAATTATACCTACTTAGAGCCAAACCCGAAGCAAAAACTAAAATAAAAGGGCTGAAAAAAATACAGACATACAGGCAGATAAACAGACACACACACAAACATCTTGTCTTTTATATATATATATATATATATATATATATATATATATATATATATTATCGATTTTCTGCACTATTGTAAGAACTGCAACCTTGAAACTTCTGAATATCGTTTCTTATGTCTTTGTATATGAGTGTATCAAATTTGATTAAAATCGGACCACTCCTTCTATAACCCGATTTTTCGATTATCGATTTTCGATATTTATCGGGGGTACCTCGACACAAAACCTAGCTAAGAACACTCGCAGACGCTTATAGTACAACTGTGTAAATTTCCAAGAAAATCAGTTCAGCCGTTTCGGAGTCTATAGGTAACGGACACACACACATACTCACACACACAGACAAAGTTCCATTTATAAATAAGTTTAAATAACAGTGAAATGGAAATGATTTTTGGAATAAAAAGATTAGCAACAAAACGGCAAAGACGGCTGCCACAAAGCCTATTTCAAAACCAAGTTGAAGTAAGACGATCACATAATAGACAAATGTATCTGAGTGCCTCACATGAAAGACTTGAACAAATAAGACTGTAACTTAAGAAACATAGGAGTAAAGGAGCTGATTAATTAAACGGTTCATTTTGTTCGGAAACAATTTTGTCTATATTCAAATAAATATTTTATTTACATAGATTATTTCACCTAAAGGAACTAATCATATTTAAGAAGTAATCGCCCCAAGCAAAGCATTTTACTGCCACTGTTGTACAGGGGGTTACATAGAAGGAAAGGTATGAGAAAGAGTGACAGATTAGAGGGGGTGTCGGAAAGTGGGTAAGATAAGGATGAGAATACTGATGAGAGTGGAGTGGACGAAGAAAGGAGCATGAGAGAGAGGGTGCAGGTTAGCGAGATAGGAGATGACTTTACATTTAAATTCTTGAATTGTTGCTGTCGAAGAAGCAAACAAACAGAAGGGAATTCTACAGTCGGGAATTGCGAGAAAAGAAGCTGATGGAGTAGAATATGCCTTTATAATTTATTGGCTTCCCATTAAAATATATAAATTTAATGAACTAAGTCGATTTACCCCCCCCCCCATTTCCACTCCAGATAGGAGAGGAAATAAGTAAATAAATGCACACTGATAATTATTATCTAGCTTTATTATCTATATAAATAAAAATGTACTTGTCCGTTTGTTACTATCCGCTAATCTAGAAAATGGCTGCACCAATTGTTTTGAAATTTTACTATAGCATTTTAATCGAATAAGAGCGTGTTTTTATATACCTTATATTAAAAAATATCTATATAAATAAAAATGTACTTGTCCGTTTGTTACTCTCCGCTAATCTAGGAAATGGCTGCACCAATTGTTTTGAAATTTTACTATAGCATTTTAATCGAATAAGAGCGTGTTTTTATATACCTTATATTAAAAAATATCTATATAAATAAAAATGTACTTGTCCGTTTGTTACTATCCGCTAATCTAGAAAATGGCTGCACCAATTGTTTTGAAATTTTACTATAGCATTTTAATCGAATAAGAGCGTGTTTTTATATACCTTATATTAAAAAATATCTATATAAATAAAAATGTACTTGTCCGTTTGTTTCTATCCGCTAATCTAGAAAATGGCTGCACCAATTGTTTTGAAATTTTACTATAGCATTTTAATCGAATAAGAGCGTGTTTTTATATACCTTATATTAACAAATATCTATATAAATAAAAATGTACTTGTCCGTTTGTTACTATCCGCTAATCTAGAAAATGGCTGCACCAATTGTTTTGAAATTTTACTATAGCATTTTAATCGAATAAGAGCGTGTTTTTATATACCTTATATTAAAAAATATCTATATAAATAAAAATGTACTTGTCCGTTTGTTACTATCCGCTAATCTAGAAAATGGCTGCACCAATTGTTTTGAAATTTTACTATAGCATTTTAATCGAATAAGAGCGTGTTTTTATATACCTTATATTAACAAATATCTATATAAATAAAAATGTACTTGTCCGTTTGTTACTATCCGCTAATCTAGAAAATGGCTGCACCAATTGTTTTGAAATTTTACTATAGTATTTTAATCGAACAAGAGCGTGTTTTTATATACCTTATATTAAAAAATATCTATATAAATAAAAATGTACTTGTCCGTTTGTTACTATCCGCTAATCTAGAAAATGGCTGCACCAATTGTTTTGAAATTTTACTATAGCATTTTAATCGAATAAGAGCGTGTTTTTATATACCTTATATTAAAAAATATCTATATAAATAAAAATGTACTTGTCCGTTTGTTACTATCCGCTAATCTAGAAAATGGCTGCACCAATTGTTTTGAAATTTTACTATAGCATTTTAATCGAATAAGAGCGTGTTTTTATATACCTTATATTAAAAAATATCTATATAAATAAAAATGTACTTGTCCGTTTGTTACTCTCCGCTAATCTAGAAAATGGCTGCACCAATTGTTTTGAAATTTTACTATAGCATTTTAATAGAATACCTTAGATGAAAAATATTACAATATTAAAAAATATATATTTTACAAATCTATTTGAACCGATGAGAGCCGAATCAAAAAACTTTCATTTCAATACGGACGCGTTTACAGACAACTTTGTTATTTCATAGAAAACACAGGAAAACTGCACATTGAAAGCAAACGAAGCATTTTTTTATTATTATTTCTATTTTGGTGGGCGTAAACAACAGAAACCCCTTCCTTTTTAAAATAAAAAATTCTATTCATTTTTTTCAACGAATTATTATCGATATCCCATTTATTTCGTTGGTTTAGTAAATAATTTTCTTCTTTTTTTCCCATTTAACTAAATTGAGCCACAGCAACGCGTGGCCGAGTACAGCTTTAGCACTGCATAGATGACACCAGTATTTGGTGGTGTCATCTATGAACTTTATTTATTTATTTATTAATATTGAGATGGGAGTAAATGGTGTCATCTTGGGAACTTTGTTAATGGTTTCTTTTTTTCATATTCTCTTAAACTCAATAAGCTTTTGAGTTTGAGTGACTTTATTGCTTAGTTGGAGCAAAATGATTACAAAATAAATAGATGATAAAAATCACTTTTCGGACGACTGTGAATAAAACTTACACTACGAATGTTTTCATCAGAATAATAGTTCCCGGAATTTCCATGAGAGCAGTTAAAAAATAATTGGTATAACGGTCGGCCGATAAAGATGACGTTGACAGATAGAGCCCAAAATAGGTCAGGCTAACAACCAACCTGAAAAGAAATAAAATTAATGCATTTAAATGAAAATGTGATAGTAAATTGAGTGAATTAGATTTTACAAACAACAAAAAAACCTACCATATGTTTCATTGGCAGCTGCAGTATTAAAACGCTGTTTACCTCGTCAGCCTTTTCAGGCAATGCCCTGGCCACCATCTAAAAATTGTCTTAAGTAACTGTCCAATACACTGTCAGAATTAGAGGACCGTGAACAATGAAAATCCGCTCAACAAATCTCGTCAGCCAATTGAGTACATTTCACTGCATTCACCAAGGCTAACAGCCACAAACACCGGCCCGGGTGCAATCACCTAATTTAAGTAAGTACCCAGATGGGTAACTGCTTGGGAATACCAGGTGTTGTAAGTTTGGATGTGTAAGTGATGTAATGGATAAGGGCTTGGAATTGGAAATTGGAGTTAAGTAATGTTAAGCCTGGTCAGTACCTATAGGGGTGACTGCTTGGGAATATCAGGTGCTGTAAGTTTGGATGTGCGGGTGGTATAATGGCTCCGAATTACTAACCGGAGAGTAGAGTTCGAATTCCATTTCTTTTCGTTATATTCACTTGCGTGTGAGTGCCCTTTGAAAAGGCATGAGTCCACCTTCCCTCTTCCCAGCAATGGGTTAATCAGTATTACTTGTATCAGTAAATTATTATTATCTAAAAAAACATTTCTTACAATCTAAAAAATATTTTCTGGCTTTAAATAACCTGGAAAGGGTTGGTAAGCCATAGAAATCAAATCAATCGATCAAATACGGATTAGCTACACAGGCATGTCGTCGGGATGTATTTACATTTTATAGAATATAAATGTATAGAAACTACTATATCCACAAAATGGGGGATCATTTTATATGTTGATTGTAATATACAATAGATCCCCCATTTTATAACCCCATTATAATTTCTTGATTGTTTATAAAATTCTGACTAGGTATGAATCCAACTCTTCTTTCCCTAGAAATGAGTTCATTAGTAAGACTTTTATCACGAAACGATTATTATCCCCCACAAAAATAATTTAAAAATATTTTCTGGCTTTAAATACCCCGCAAAAGGTTGATAAACCGTAAATAACGAATCAATAAAAAAAAACATGCATTCACCAACATTTAAAAATTGTCTTCAATCACAGACTGATTCACAGACAAAAAAATAAATATCTCTTGGACAAAGGGTTTTGTCTTTCAATATTTTAACAGCCTCTCCAAAGCGATTAAATCCCCAGGACTACGAATATGGAGTTGATGCTGCCGCATGTTTACAATTCCCTAATTTCCTTTCCGGCAACCCTACACAGAGAAGATCAGACACTAAACTTTGGTCGTAGGTAGAAGAAGTATAACGGCCGTACACCCTTGTGCAAATTAATTGAAACAAATGATTTAGTTACCTTAATTTCACCATACAGTCACTGGAGTGACAGGGTGTAATCGACTTTTTTTTGCCTCAGATTAGGTCACTTGCAGTGGTGTGCAGTAATATGAATATATTTTCGAGGTGTGTAATGAAATTTGTTTAACCTTGGAAAATATTTTGTAACTCGTGGTTGCAATAGATTTTTATCACGCCCAAGCACGACCGCCAATTAGTTTCCTTACGGCCATTGTCTGCGATGTACGTTACTCCAAAGAAGCGTACGAAAATTGTAACGCTGCACGAACACACTGGCAAACCTTAACGAAAGATCGCGTTACTCTTTCAACTGTCAGTCGGTTCATCAAGGCGAATAAACAAACTGAATCCATCAGTCCAAAATGTAAAGGAAAATGTGACCAGAAAATAAAACAGCGCCAAGAGACGACGTATAGGTGATCAGGTAAAGTGTGAAAGATCCTCGGAAGACATTACTTGTTTTGTTTAAATTACTTTGAACAAAGCTGTACATACAAACAGAAAAATAGCATAGACGATTAAGGCTTTGACTAGTTGATTCGTTTCTTACTGATTATCAACATTTTGTAGGTTATTTCAAGCCAGAGATTATTTTTACATTGTGTTACGAGGATGCATTTAGAAATAAAAATAATATTAATAATGTATAAAAGTTATAGTAAAGGATTCTAATTAGTCCTAAGTATCATTCCAAAAAAAGTTCTAATTCATGAAGTATTCTTAAAAATAAGGAAATTAGAAATAGAACGTTTGGAATATGCCAGAATGTTCCAGTAGAGTCGAGAGAATTCGAAAAGTTCTAGAAATATGCAAATTAGGTGTTAGCCCCTATAAAAATAGTTTTGGGGCACGGAGCAGTTAGTTGATAGCAGGATGGGTTGACCTCATCAGCTCTGGTTTTGATTCAAGGCTATATATCCAGCCGAAAGAATCTCCCTAAGTCGACGACAAAAACTAAAACTTGAAACAGTTGATAAAAGGATGCGCTGACATCAGCTCCCGTTTCGATTCAAGGATGTATATCCAACCGAAAGAATCTCTCTAAGTTGACGACAAACTAAAACTTGAAAGCGTTGTTGAAAGGATTTGCTGTCATATAAACTCCGGTTAAGATTCAAGGATTTATATCCAGTCGAAAGAATCTCACAGAAAAGTCCGAACAACTAAAACCTGAAAGAAAACCTCTTGGAACTAACTATCTGGGTAAATACATATTTTTGCCTCTTTCATTGACCAAGCCAAAAGTTAGGTTTTATATACGCATTTAAGGATTTCCAAAAAGTATAGCACTTAACTTCCCCGCCAACTTTACTGGGTAAAAGATATCTGACAACTTCCCTTCCCTTCTCTTCCTCGGAACACTTCGCCTGATAGTAGTAAACTATGCGTGTTCCATTTGAATGCCAAACTGTATATTTGTAAATATTTTTATCTAATGTTTTGTGAATTAAATATTTGTCTGTATTTGAACTCTGAGTTTTGGTCATTCGTTATTTTTTCTTTTGTTACAATTAACACGTAACAATTGTAAGAATATTTTTCTTTTTCGAGGATAGATAATAATGATTTATTGATACAAGTAGTACTAATTAACCCATATCCGGGGACAGAAGAAGTGGAATCATATCATTTCCAAGTATATTTACGCGTAAGTGAATATAACGAACGGAAATTAAATTGAATCTCCGGTTAACAATTCAAAACCATTATCTGTTACACCACCTGCACATCCAACCTCACAGAACCTGGAATTCCCAAATGGTTGCCAATCTAATTACTGACCAGGAAACGGCGTTTCAACGTGAGGCGGCTGCAATCCTAGAATTAATGCAAAAGTTTTCTTTATTATTGTTCACTTAATACTCGAGATAGAAGGTTACGGATTAGGGTTACTGAGGAAAGAGAAAGGGTTGCATATCATAAGGATATGTAGGATATACACTACCGGCCATAATTATTAAACAACCCCAGTTTGTTAAAAGAAATGGTGTATTTCATACTATTTTTATTATTTATTGCCAAGTGGATAATTCAAAATGAAAATAGAATGGTTCTTTTATTATTATTACTTTGCTTCGACCAACCAATAAGAAGAAGAGACTAGCATGGGGAAGAGAGCACAAAAACTGGACACCAGAACAGTTTATTTGATGCACATGTTATTGTGCAGTATTATAAAATAAACCATTCTATTTTCATTTAGAATTATTCACTTGGCAATAACTACTAAAATTAGTATGAAATACATAATTTCTTTTAAAAAAAACTGGGGTTGCTTAATAATTATGACCGGTAGTGTATAGATAGATAGATAGATAGATAGATAGATAGATAGATAGATAGATATAGAAAGTCTACAGGTTGCGATGGGTAAATTGTTGCTCTTTGTCTTGTAAAATTTTGCAAAGTAATAATAACAAAAGACCCATTCTATTTTCATTTAGAATTATCCATTTGCCAATAAATACTAAAATTAGTATTAAAAAAAAACTGGGGTTTCCTAATAATTATGGCCGGTAGTGTATAACGGTTGACTTTCGACTTGAGGAGATTAAGATTGTAGTGATCAGGGAATCATGCCCTAGAAAGTACGTTTTACACTGCAGCAGTTGTGGGGGAAGAAGATGTCTGAGTAGACATTCTTCCTTAGCAATGAAGGGAATGAGTTGACCCAGTTTACGTGCAATGGGGCCTCCTAACCGTGAAGGTCTGCATTAGAATGCAGTTCACCCAAAAATCTGCCATGAAAACAGAGATAGAGTAGCAATTGGAAAAGGGATTTGAAATTGGAAAAGAATTCATCACCCAGAAAGCTGCGAAAACGCTTTTGAACTCGGACGAGTCTAGAAAGTGTGTTTTTTACTTTTACTATGAAACCAATGAATTGTAAACGCAAATTCTACTCCTACAGCTTCTTTTCTCGCACTTCCCGCCTGTGAAATTCCCTTCCATTTACTTACTTTCCCAACAGCTACAATCTCCAAGAATTTAAATGTAAAGTCAATAGTCATCTCCTATCTTACTAATCTGCATCCTCTCTCTCTCTCATGCTCCTTTCTCCTCTCACTCTTCCTCATAACTTTCCTCCTATGTAACTCCCTGCACAACAGTCGCAGTAAAATGCCTTGCTTGGGACGATAGGATTATTAAAAAAAAAAATAAAAAGATAGATAGATAGATAGATAGATAGATAGATTCTCCAAGAATTTAAAGGTAAAGTCAATAGTCATCTCCTCTCTCACTAACTTGCATCCTCTCTCTCATGCTCCTTTCTTTGTCCACTCCATTCTCATCAGTATTCTCATCCTTCTCTTAACCACTTCCTGGCACCCCCTATAACCTATCACTCTTTCTCATAACTTTACTTCTATGTAACCCCCTGCAAAACAGTGGCAGTAAAATGCTTTGCTTGGGGCGATATGATTATAAAAAAAAATTGGACAGCTCTGGCCCAGATGTGACAGCACTACTTCATTACAATAAATGTATGTCTTCAGTCATATCCTCACCGACAGGATGTGGCTTCACTCTGTCTTTTCTACAAATATTTTTACGCCCTCCGTTCGACAAGCTCCTTTCACTGGCTCCTCCACCACACGAATTTACTCGTTCCACTGGATTGGCAACTAGGTCCCACCCTTTTACCGTCAAAATAGTCAAATGTAGCCACCACTTTTACTCTCTCGGTTTCTTTTCTTGCACTTCCCGTCTGTGGAACTCCCTTCCGTATACTTGCTTCTTTGATAGCTACAAAAGTTTAAATGAGCGGTTCTCAAACTGGGGTCCACAGTCCCCTAGAGGAGCGGGAAGGGGGTTCGAGGGGACTGCGAAGAGGCTACTCAGTTGAAATTATCTAAACTTATTAATAAATGGAACTTTGTGTGTGTGTGTGTGTGTGTGTGTGTGTCTGTTACCTATAGACTCCGAAACGACTGAACTGATTTTCTTGAAAATTTACACAGTTGTACTATAAGCGTCTGCGAGTGTTCTTAGCTAGGTTTTGTATCGAGGTACCCCCGATGAATTTCGAAAATCGATAATCGAAAAAATCGGGTTATAGGAGTGGTCCGATTTTAATCAAATTTGATACACTCATAGACAAAAACATAAGAAACGATATTCAGAAGTTTCAAGGTTGCAGTTCTTACAATAGTGCAGAAAATCGTTAACATATATATTTATATATAAAAAGCAAAATGTTTGTGTGCGTGTCTGTTTATCTGCCTGTATGCCTGTATTTTTTTCAGCCCTTTTATTTTAGTTTTTCTTCGGGTTTGGCTCTAAGTAGGTATAATTGTAGTTCTTAGTCTCAGCCATGATACCATTTACTCAGAGGACTTATTTAGCCTTCAAAATTCAGTTTACGACGAAAATAACTTATTTGATATCGATACCAGGAGATCAAAATTTCACTTACATCCATTCATTTTTCTTTCAGTCTATGGTTTCCCTTTAACTGGAAACAACTATTGCTTTTTAGTCTTTCGTGCCAACGTCCAAAGAGTCTGAGCTCCAGGACCATGGATTAGTTTTAAAGCTTTCATTACACCCGAGCAACGCCTGGCTATACTGCTAGTTGACTATATAATGGCAGCATTGTTGTTGGAAAGGGTGATTATATCTTTTCATCTCCAACTCTTCCTTATTTACCTCCTTTTTCCTTTTTTATTTCTTGAGTTACCTCCCTTAGTTCTATTTTGGCCCTTGCTTATGTTTTAGTTATGTAATAAGGGGAAAAGCCATTGCAAAGGTACGCTAATCTATATGAAGAAGAAAGTATTCGTGTTCTACAATTTGCGTGATTTTATTCGAATTGCTTTCACATGAGGTGAGGTGAATTGCGTGATTATATTTGAATTACTTTGATTACAGGTGTAACAGTGATCCCAACGTATAATCAGCATCACTAGATTAAATAGGCCTGTAGCAGAGGGAGTTCAGATGGTAAAATCTTTGCTTCAGACTTCGTGGAACCGGGTATAGTACTCATAATATGAAAGGGTCCGCGAACCATCTAGAATATTATAAAGAGACCGCCATGCAAAAAAATCTTAAAATAGTTTGAGAACCACTGGTTCAAATGCAACAGCAACTGACATCTTCTATCTCTCTAAAATCTATCCATCACTCTGAATCTCATCCACCTCCCTAAATACGAATAGTGGCTCGGATACGAGAAGAATTAGGTATGGTTAAAACATAGAAAGAGAAAAGAAAATTCAGTAAAGTTTTCTTGGCGGACCTGAAACAGACTACCACCACGTTTAATTTTTTTTTTTTTTTACTTTTTTCAGCGCAGTCCTGTCGATTAGCCCCCTTCGCTTTACGATTGACAAAAAATGTTTAGAAAAATTTCAATATTTAAACAATTTCTGGGGTGATCAATTTCTCATACAACGTTATCGTAAATCGTGCTTCTATTTCGAACCAGTCACCGGTACGACATTACCGCCACCTGTAAATGTGTTCATTATCAAAGTTTTTGTACTTTTTTCAATGCAATATTATCTTTTACACCTTAAACTTTACAAATTAGAAAAAAATTGCAAAAATTGCAAAATTTAAATCATTTTATTGGGGGGACCACTTTCTCATACAACCTTATAGTGAATTGAAAATCGAGGATCGATTTACTTTAACGTTGTATGAGAAATTGACCCCTCCTTGAATTTGTTTAAATATTTAGATTTTTCAAAATTTGTTTTGATAATCGGAAAGTTTAAATAAAAATCGATAGAACTGCACTGAAAAAAGTAAAAAAAAAGAAGAAATACAACGAAATTGACATAAAGAGACCCCAACGCGAGTGGATTGAAAATAGAGGATCGATTTACTTTAACGTTGTATGAGAACTTGACCCCCCACCCAAATTTGTTTAAATATTGTAATTTTTCAAAATTTGTTTTGATAATCGGAAAGTTTAAGTAACAATCGATAGAACTGCGCTGAAAAAGGAAAAAAAAAAATGAAAAAAAAAATTTAAACGTGGTGGTAGTCTGTTTCAGGTCTGCCAAGTTTTCTTTAAATTAATTCTCACCATGAATATTGGATAACGAGAGATATATTCCTCGTATGTGAATTAGTCATCAAGGTCACCACAGCAATCCTTGAATTGACATTGCTATTTTGAGCTTCTTTAATCATTTCTGCCTCAATTTGGACGGAATTGTGACGAAGACTTTCGTATTGGTTGTTTGTCACCTCATCTGGAATCACCTCTTCCTTGGGTTTTTCATCCATCTTTGTCATATCAAGTAGTTCCATGCATTTCATCCAAAGGGAATCGAATTCTACACCATTTATCTTGGCTGCACGCTTCAGAATTTTCTTGCCCCTTTCGATTTGATCGTTCGCAAAGAGCCAACGAACAGATTCTTCAAGGTACCTTCGATTAAGAAAAAAGAAGAGTGAAATGGTTAAATAAAAATTCTTACATTGCAATTATAATTTTATATCGTGACTGCTTTGGACAGGCAAGAACAAGCAAATACAAATATGACCAGACAGACATTATTATGGATAAATATATATATATATATATATATATATATATATATATATATATATATATATATATAGATAGATAGATAGATAGATAGATAGATATGATGAGACTGAAATAGATAGATAGATAGATAGATAGATAGATAGATAGATAGATAGATAGATAGGGTGGGAGGGAGAAAGAAAAACAGACAGATATATATACATAAAAAGGACGGAAAGAAAAACACAGACAGATAGATAGATAGATAGATAGATAGATAGATAGATAGATAGATAGATAGATAGATAGATAATGAAGAGACTGAGATAGATAGATAGATAGATAGATAGATAGATAGATAGATAGATAGATTTTATTTGTTATTAGCGATACCTTCCTATAAAAGAACTTTGAGTAGTTAGTCTTTGAATACCGGCCATTTTTCCCCCTTTCTTTCTGGTGCGTCAACCTGGCGACTGGACACATGCTTCGAGGTATTTCACCCTCTCTCTCTCTCTCTCTCTCTCTCTCTCTCTCTCTCTCTCTCTCTCTCTGTTGTAACTTACTTTGCCGGCAGCTATCTAAAAAAAAAAATCCAGGATAATTTACGAAATTTTCCTAACTTTTTCAAGTCTCTGCAAGTGGTAAGTTTAGTTCTTGAATGGTTGTATTTTTCCTGTTGATTTATCTGATTTTACTTTTTTTTCTTTTGCCTCTTATTTTTCTATTTATTTTTGTGACTAACCTAAGTTCTTTGCTAGATTTCGTAAATTGTTTTTGATTCTCAAGATTTGTCTTGACTTATACTAAGTTAAAACTTAGTAAATGCATGTTTGTTTGCTTTTTTTTTATTGGAGTAGATAGTACCTACTATCGCCCGGTCTCACACTCCACCCCCTTCTTCTGGACAGGAGTAGAGGTGATCGCCTTGTTTCTTGTTTAGGAAGGGGTTCCCGGTTCATCTCTCTTTTTCGGTCTTGGTGTCGGTTCGGCTGGAAGCATTTTGCAGTTGGTGAGTATGGTGGCAACTTCTTTTCATTCTGAGGGTACCGGAATGGCAGGTTCCTGGTTGCTGATTCCGACTGGTAGTTAGGAGCCCGAACTCTTGCGTAGCGTCTTGAGAGGATGCTCTGATCAACAGTTGAATAATATCTGGGTTCCTGTAGTGCCATTTCGCACATGGACGGGCGTCCCTGCCTGAATCTCCGATGGGCAACCCCGAGGCCACATTATGCTGCAGGCAGCGCCAGTCTCCATCCTTCTCCTGCTGCAATTAGTGACCATCTGACCCTACTCTAGACCTCTCTCTTTCCTCAACTAAACCACTATGAAATCTTACAAACGAAACAGCAAGACTAAACCAGGTAGTATGTGGTTTCCGGCATTCTCTTTTCCAATCTTTTCACTCCTTTTTCTTTTTTTTTTTTTAATTGGAGTAGATAGACTAATCTATCGTCCGGTTCACACTCCACCCACGTCTATTGAAGAGGTGAAGACGCTCATCCCTTGTTCCCTGTTTAGGATGTGGTTTCCGGCTTTCTCTTTTTCAATTTTTTCACTTCTTTTCCTTTTTTTTTTTTTTTCAATTGGAGAAGATAGACTAATCTATTGCCCGGTTCACACTCTACCCACGTCTATTGAAGAGGTGAAGAGGCTCATCCCTTGTTCCCTGTTTTGGATGTGGTTTCCAGCTTTCTCTTTTCCAATCTTTTCAGGCTTACGTAGCCCCCTACACATCAGTGGCGTTACCGCCTTGCTCGGGGTGATATGATTAAAAAAATGTGGATAATTCTAAATGAAAATAGAGTGGCTATTTTTTTTATTATTTGCAAAGTTTTACAAGGCAAGGAAGCAAAGATGAACTCGTCCGAATCACCCTAAATGTTCTTCATTCTTTCATTGATGAAACTGCAATATAGATAATTATTAAATATTTATAAATTCATTTGATGCACATGTTATTGTGCAGTATTAACAAAAGAACCATTCTATTTTCATTTACAATTTTTCACTTGGCAATAAATGCTGAAATATAGTATGAAATACGTCATTTTTTAAAACACTGGGGTGGCCTAGTAATAATAGCCGGTAGTTTTTCTCGTTGTTTTCCAATGGTCGTATCTAATAATAATAATAATAATAATAGTAATAATAATAATAATAATAATACATTGACTGCTTGACGCATTTCAAATTGTCGGTTGTTTATAACCAAGTTTCCTTAAAATTCGTTAATTTCCGTAACATATATATATATATATATATATAGGGTTAAAGTAGAGGTTTATCACTTAATTAAACCGTGTTATGTTAATAGAAAATTTAGACCCGACGAGTACAGACACATAACGGTGTCTTCACAAAAGTCGGCATGATTCTGCTCATTTAAGTGAAAACCTTCTTTTTGTATTAATCCTAATAGCACTTTACTACAAAAAATCCTCTCGCCAAAATAGCTTTTTATTAGTAAATAACTGAAAAAACAACAAACCTGGCATTAAGCATTATCACAACTCAGTACTATATATATATATATATATATAGTATTGAGTTGTGATAATGCTATACATATATATATGTGTGTGTGTGTGTGTGTGTGTGTGTGTGTGTGTGTGTGTGTGTGTGTGTGTGTGTGTGTGTGTGTGTGTGATACAAATATAAAATTTGCTACTTAGCTAATTCATTTTATACAACAACTCTACTCCATTGTTTCATAAACGAACTTTTATGCAATTGTTCGGTCTATTCGTCAGGAGATATCAGCAAATGTTTGTTGATTTTCTCCTTTTCATTATTTTTATATTAAATTTAAATAATAATAATAATTGATGCACTTTTTATTGGTGTAAAGCTAATTTTTGACTCTATGAATTGAGAAGTGCGTGCACGTTTGTCTGTGCATGTGTGCGTGCATGTGTATAGACGCCTGTACGTGTTAGTGTATGCAAATGCGTAGAATATGGATACTCCTTTCTTTCATAATTTTCTTGTCTTCTCCTAATTTCTCGTTATTCCTTTTCTTTTTCATTTTTTTTTTTATCTTTCAACCCCGAGTGTCAAAAGATGATTTAACAATATTATATTCTAAATATTATATTTAGGCTAAGTTTCCAGAATATTCTGAAGTTTTCTAAATATTTTGAAACTATATAGGTCTATTCTGATTTTCCGGTTTTTTGTTTGTTTGTTTTTTGTTTTGTTTTTTGTTTTTACTTTTTATTTCTTATTTAAATATCTAATATCTTCATTTATTGATTGTTTAAGTTAATATTTTAAAATAATGCTTACACACACACACACACACACACACACACACACACACACACACACATATATATATATATATATATATATATATATATATATATATTGTATCAATCTCACTTTTATACAGGTTTCATTAAAAATGATATACATGGTTTGATGGTCAATTTTTTGTGTAATTTTTCATGTGATCTTCTGATTTCTTTCTTTTGAGGACATAAATTATATAATAATTGTCAAATGTTTCGCTTATCCGAGCGCTTTCGGCTACACCTTTAGCCATTTTCGAGGATGAATGTTCTTTTACGTTTAACAGAATGTAAGCGGTGTTATGTATAATGTGGAATAGTGGTATATTTTACGTACCGAACACGGTCAGCATGTTGTTAGCGTGTTCGTACTTGGTGTTATTGTGTTTTTCATTTTTATTAATAAGGTTTCCATTATTTTTGTCTTTTTGGTTTTTTGTTTTTTGTATAGAGATGATGTGATGATATTTGATTTGTCAACAAGTATATTCCAGATAGGGTTTGGTAGATCTCCGTGTGTGTTTAAATGAGATCGAATTGATCTTCGTTTAGAGAGAGGCAGCGTCAGTCTTCGAATTAGTTTCGTAGTGGTATGGCCGATTTACGAAATTAGGATCAATATAGTGTGTGTGTATTTCGGCAGCATTTTTTCATAGATGCATGTTTCATTTATGAGTATAGACAAGTTTTGTCGATTTATTTTATGCAAAATAAATTTTGTTCATATCGTCTGATAAGCTTAATAGCATTATCGTTGAAAGAAGAAAGAAAATCACAATACTGATACATGTTTTTTTATTCCTTTCTGAGCTTTCGGCTTACATCAGCCATTATCGAAGATGATCATTATATTAAGTGTATTAAACAGTTCGCGGACTAATAATAGCAGTCGTCGTCTATTTTGTTTGCATGGAAGATTTTCAAAGCAACGGCGAATACGTGCGTGCGTGCGTGCGTGCGTGCGTGCTGGAAGTGAAAATCACACTACAGCTTGTGACGTCACACAAGACCACGCGAGAAAGGCGAGGAGGCGAGAAGTATTAAGTATGGAAAAAAGAAGTATTAAGTATGGTTATCCCAATGGCTTTTCTTTCTTCTTTCAACGATAATGCTATTGAGCTTATCAGAGGACATGAAAAGAATTTACATAAAATAAAAATACAAAACTTGTCTTTAATGTTTAATGAAACATGCAATTATTTAACATGTATTTAAATGCAATGTAATGTGTTATGACCAGATTTAAACGTGATTTTATTAAGTGTGGGTTGTTTGGATTTAATGTAGATGGCCTCCAATATCTGAAGGTTCTTTTTACTGTGTATATTAATGAGGATTATTGTATTGTTGACTAAAATCTGTCTGATATTACCTACATGACGATATTTTTCTAAGAAATGTTGTTTAATTGTACTCTGATCAGAAAGGTGACAGGTAAGTCTACGGGAGAGCGTAGTTGTAGTAAAACCAATATATGTAGTGGGTTTATTATTAGTACCAGAGATACAATCTCTGAACGAGCATGTAAATTGATACATTACATTGGTTTTCGGCAGAGGATTTAGTTGAGTGCTTGTAGGGTTATTAGAGACTATGAGGTCAACTGTTTTGAATTTTTTATAATATATGATTGACATTGTCTCTTATATTTAACAGTATATGTTCAGTATATATATATATATATATATAGTAAAAGTAAATGCATGAACAGCAGGTTAAAAAACCTACGAGTTCCACAACTTTGTTGCAACACACACACACACACACACACACACACACACACACACACATATATATATATATATATATATATATATATATATTACGGAAATTAACGAATATTAACGAAACATTAATGTTTAATGAGAATTTAATTTAATGATAATTTAATGAAATGATTTATTTGAACAAATAATGTTCAAATAAATAATTTCATATATATATATATATATATACGTCGACACATGCTTAGAAAATTATAAAAACATTGTGAGATCCATGATCTTATTAATGGCTGCATTATTTGCGTTACGCCGGAGTTAGGCATGATTTTGTGATCAGAGTTGCCCTTCTCGTAGGCTCGTTACCAATCACAGAGAGAGACCCCATGCTCCCATACTATTTAGTCTGTTGCTGTGGGTGGTGAAATGACAGGTTTGTGCCTTCGCCAATGTCCTTTGCACGAAAGTAAATGCCTTTGCCGGCCATCTGTAGTTTATGAATTGTCTGAAAGTGGTGAGAGAACACATTTTTGGATTATGCCAACTCTGACATTGGACACCCAGTGAGGATTGAAAGAATGGTCGATAAATCACTTACCAAAACTCGAATACACTGAAAATAGCCGAAGAACCAACAACGGCCGCCAGAATACGCCAGCTAAAAGATCGCAAGGCATAAGCCAATGGGGCCAAAAGGGTCACGCATACACCCCACCAAATGCTTGTCAAACAAGCCATCATAGTTCGCTTGTTCGCTGTAAATATTTCCATCGACAATGTGAAGCCTGGAATTGCCAATCCCTAAAAGAAAGAAATATCATTTTTATCTTTTTAAATATTATCTAAAATTATATTAGTTATTTTTGATTTTCTATTAATTAATTAATTATAATTATTAATTACTTTGACTTGTTAATTCCCGTTATCCGTTCTTTTTTTCTTTCCTCGGTTTCCGTTTCATGCGTTCGATCCCAGGATAAAACGTTTCTTAGGATTTACTTAATAATATTCCAAAATTTTAATGGCAACTCGGCTAAGGAGACGTATATTATATTTTTCTCAATTAAAAGTCGAAAGTTTTTGTCTTAGTAATTGTTGTGGAGTAGCATTTGCACTGAATGTTATAAACGTGCTATGTCGGTTGCTAATCGACTTAACGTACCCAAAATGTTAGGAACTTGGTAATCTTCCACTGACAGCTGACTCCTTGGTATTCGGCTAACTGTCGACTAATATCAACTGCCTAGCAGTTCTACTAAACTCTAATAGAAGTCTAAAGAACTCCTATGAACTTCTCAAAAACTTCTCAAGAACTTCCTGTTAACTCTTATTAATATAAGGGGGAGATTCCATTATCTGAAGAATTTGTGTGTTTCCCCATAACAGTAAGAAAAAAAAGTCATATCTTGATTTTACTATGATCTACGGAGAGGATAATATCTTTTTATTTTTATTCCTATGTATCGCTGTGAATGTACGTTGTGGTGCAGTGGATATCGGTTCGGAACGAGAAATCGGGGAACCTGAGTTCGAATTCCAATTAAATTCCTTGCATTCATTTACGCACGAATACCCTTGGGAAAGGTATTAATCCATCTCTTCCTTGCAGTTATAGGGTTAAATGACAGGACAGATTGGGTTCTATAGCCTTTGCCAGCAACCAGTCTACAACAGAAAGTAATGGCAACCTTCTGCTCGGTCACTCATATCTCAAAAGAGACATGATCACCCAAAGCGTGTATCCCGTATGGCACTTAACTGACTGACTGAATAGTTGGAAACATGATTAAGGCTTCTACTAGGCATAAATTGGGGGATCAGTTTTATACTGTTACGAAATAATAAACGGATCCCCCACTAATTACTACTTAATAATATAATACTTCTTTTCCCCATCTAGCTATGAGTCAAATAACAGGACAGATTGGGTTCTATAGCCTTGGTTGGCAACAAGTTGAATTCATTTCATTCACTTCTTTGCAAATACCCTTGAGAAAAGTGTTACTTCAACTCTTCTCCCTCAAGTTATGGGTTGAATAGTAGTATAGATTGGGTTCTATAGCCTTGGTTGGCAACCAGTCTACTGCAGAAAGTAATGGCAACCTACTGCAGGAAGTACTCTTCTCAGTCAGTCATAGCTTTTCGAGACATGATCACCTAAGCGTGTATCACTGAATAGTTTGAAACATGACTAGGGCTTCTACTGGGCATAAAGTGGGGGATCTGTTTTATATTGTTATGAAGTAATAAACTGATCCCCCACTAATTATTAATTAATAATATAATGCTTCTTTTCCCCATCTAGCTATGAGTCACATAACAGGACTGATTGGGTTCTATAGCCTTGGCCGGCAACCACTCTACCGCAGAAATGTAATAGCAACCTAGTGCGGGATAATCTTCTGTTCAGTCATGTCTCTCTCGAGACATGATCGCCCAAGCGTGTATCGCGTATGGCACTTAACTTACTGACTGATTTTTTATGAAATGATTTCTTACAAAAGGATGATAAAAAATAGAAGAAAAAAAAACTCAAGAATACGTGAAATTTTTATCATCATTTTACCTAGAAAAACAGATTCCACATGGTAATGGTAATATCAGCCTTTTCTTTATAAGAAAACATTCGGAATTCATAATACTGTTGTCATTTGAAATTTATACAATCTTTCTCTTAAATATATATATACTACCGGCCATAATTATTAGGCCGACCCAGTCTAAAAAAAATGATGTATTTCACACTATTTTTAGTATTTATTGCCAACTAGATAATTCTAAATGAAAATAGAATGGTTCTTTTGTTATTATTACTTTGCAAAATTTTACAAGGCAGCCAGGGTGCCTTTGCTTCAGCCAGCCAAAAAGTAGAAGAGACTAGCATGGGGAAGAGAGCACAAAAACTGGACACCAGAACAGTTCATCTGATGCACATGTTATTGTGCAGTATTAACAAAAGAACCATTCTATTTTCATTTAGAATTATCCACTTGGCAGTAAATACTAAAAAAAGTATGAAATAAATCATTTCTTTTAAAAAACTGAAATGACCTAATAATTATGGCCGGTAGTGTATTTTAAACATCACGTAACGTTCTCATTTTTTTAAATTACACAAGCAAAAAACTTCTTTTCGGCAAATAGAACTTTTGTGTTGCTTAATTTTGATGATCGACTTTTTCAAATAAGGAATATTCCTTCTCAGACAAGAAAGAAGAACTTTAGAAATTGTCTAAAGCACGGTTCGGAAGAAAAATACCAAAAATATGGTCCTAGCTTTCAACTTTCTGATGTAGACAGAGACATTTTTTATATTTATGTATTGGAAAAGGATTATTTCTTTTAAGAATGGAATGGAAATATCAGCCTTTTCTTTATAAGAAAACATTCGGAATTCATTAACCAATCAGCCAATACTGCTGTCATTTGAAATTTATACAATCTTTCTCTTAAAACAATTTTCAGGAAAATAGGTTTCTCTGGTCTAGAAGCTGTTATCACTCTTTCTAGTACTGTTGGGGGTTTCCTTCCTAACTTTTTATTTAAAGTAGTGTGGAACGTCAACATCTTCATTATATTATCATAATTTGAGAACTACAAACAGCAGCGACAATTAAAATGTAAAGCTCGTGTATCTTAAGGAAAAAATAATAACATGTTTAAAATATCAGTTGCCAAGGAACAGAGGGGTCTCACCCACAGCTACAATGCTATCATTTAATTTTCATAACGAATAAATAAACTTTAGAAAAAAGTACTTATAGAGAAAAGAATACAATTAATTTTGGGGGGAAAATATGTGTATTTCTTCGTAATTACTGTGTACATATATTGTAGTGTACATATTACTGGTAGTAGATACCAAATGTACATATTCCTAGCAGTAGATACCCATTGTAAATATAGAATGTTATGATTTTAATTTCCTATTTAATTACATTTTTAAGTAATTGATAGATATTTGTCTATGGATGTGGTTTCCGGCTTTCTCTTTTCCAATCTTCTCACTCTTTTCTTTTTTTTTTTTCAATTGGAGTAGATAGATCTATCTATCGCCCGGTTCACACTCCACCCACGTCTATTGAACAAGTTAAGAGGCTCATCCCTTGTTCCCTGTTTAGGATGTGGTTTCCGGCTTTCTCTTTTGCAATCTTTCCACTATTACGTAGCCCCCTGCACATCAGTGGCGTTACCGCTTGTTCGGGGTGATACGATTAAACAAAAAAAATTTCTGAGATGAGGATATATTTACAGTATTTACATTATTCAGTATCTTTGTTACCATTTGTACGATGTTTTGGCCGTTGTAAGCTCCGGCCTTTTTCAGGTGCTAGGAATTTCGAACCGAACCCTTTATTACAATCACTGGGGCATATAAACTCCATTCCTGGCGTATAGCCTCGATTGGAAGTGATGAGTTATCTCCCTCTAACCCTTCAAGTTACTTGTTCACCACTGCTGTAGCCTGGTAATGGCCAGGTGGATATAGATGTTGGTTAGTTCCTGACTTGACTCTTAGAGTTGTGAGTAACGTGCAGGACTTGTGAGTCATGTTTAAAACGTAGGATAATACGTATATTTATTAATATAAACTTTTTGCTGTGTTATATTTCTTGGAACATTGTTCTATTAACACCTGATAAACATTGATATATTGATGTGTATCTGGGCGTAGACACACACAGACACACACACACACACACACACACACACACACACACACACACACACACACACACACACACACAGGCATAGATGTAAATAAGCATATATATGTGTGTGTGTGTGTGTTTAGGCAGCATATTTTCATTTTTTTTTAATCATCTCACCCCAAGCAAGGCAATCCACTGCCACTATTGCGCATGGGGCTACAAAGGGGAAGGTAAAGAGAAGGAGTGTTTAGACATAGGGAATGTCAGGAGGAAGGTGACAGATGAGTAAGGATAGCGAGGATGAGGGTTGGGCAGATGGGAAGAGTGTTTGATAGAATGGGAGCAGGTTAGTGTGTTAGGAGGTGTCTATTGACCTTACATTTAAACTCCTAGAGATTGTAGCCGTCGGGGAAGCAATCGTGTGGAAGGGAATTCCACAGTCAGGAAGTGCGAGAAAAGAAACTGTTGGAGTAGAAGTTACGGCTGCATTTTATCGGTTTCACTGTAAAAGGGTGGGATCTAGTTGCTAATCTAGTATCTCGTTCAAATTCGTATTTAGGGGGCACCAGTGATCTAAGTTCATCGGAGAATTTAAGCATATTTCATTGAATATAACAGACATATTTTTATACTATTCCTTTCTGATTCACTAATCAGCAATATTTTTAAATTCATTTATGTACACTACCGGCAATAATTATTAGGCTACCCCAGTTTTTAAAAAAAATTGATACTATTTTTGGATTTATTGCCAATTGCTAAATGAAAATAGAATGGTTCTTTTGTTATTATTAGATTGCAAAATTTTACAAGGTAAGGAAGCAAAGATGAACTCCTCCAAATCACCCTAAATTTTCTTCATTCTTTCATTGATGAAACTGCAATATAGGTCATTATTAGATAATTATGAATTCATTTGATGCACATGCTATTGCGCAGTATTAAAAGTGAACCATTCTATTTTCATTTACAATTATTCATTTGATATAAATACTAAAAATAGTATGAAATACATCATTTTTCTAAAACACTGGGGTGGCCTAATATTAGTAGTATATATATATATATATATATATATATATATATATATATTACCGACTATAATTATTAGGCAAACCCAGTGTTTTAAAAAATGATGTATTTCATACTATTTTTAGTATTTATTGCCAAGTGGATAATTCTACATGAAAATTGAATGGTTCTTTTGTTATTATTACTTTGCAAAATTTTACAAGGCAGCAAGAAAGTCTTTGCTTCGGCCAGCCAAGAAGTAGAAGAGACTAGCATAGGGAAGAGAGCACAAAAACTGGACACAAGAACAGTTCATTTGATGCATATGTTATTGTGCAGTATTAATAAAAGAACAATTCTATTTTCATTTAGAATTATCCACTTGGCAATAAATACTAAAAAAAGTATGAAATAAATCATTTCTTTTAAAAAACTGGGGTGGCCTAATAATTATGGCCGGTAGTGTATATATATATATATATATATATATATATATATATATATATATATATATATAATCTACAGGGTGTGATGGGTAAATTGTTGCTATCTGCCTTGTAAAACTTTGGCAAAATAATAATAACAAAAGAGCAATTCTATTTTCATTTAAAATTATCCTCTTGGCAATAAATACTAAAAAAATAGGGTTGCCCAATAATTATGGCCGGTAGTGTATTTTAAACATCACGTAACGTTCTCATTTTTTAAATTACACAAGCAAAAAAATTCTTTTAGGCAAATAGAAATTTTGTGTTGCTTAATTTTGATGATCGACTTTTTCAAATAAGGAATATTCCTTCTCAGACAAGAAGGAAGAACTTTAGAAATTGTCTAAAGCACGGTTCGGAAGAAAAATACCAAAAATATGGTCCTAGCTTTCAACTTTCTGATGTAGGCAGAGACACTTTTTATATTTATGTATTGGAAAAGGATTATTTCTTTTAAGAAAAGATATATTAGAAAAATTTAGGGTGCAAATTTATATTCCGTTCAGATTCGATAGCTGCACTCTCAAGAATTTTCCATGTAAGTTACTTTCATTTTTAATAAACGTCGTATTTTTAGATTGAAATTAACGTTTTACTTATTTCTATGTATAAATAAATGCATTTGATAACCTGTTTTTTTTTTTAATCGTATCACCCCAAGCAAGGCGGTAACGCCACTGATGTGCAAGGGGCTATGTAATAGTGAGAAGATTGGAGAAGAGAAAGCTGGAAACCACATCCTAAACAGGGAACAACCTGTTCAAAAGACGTGGGTGGAGTGTGAACCGGGTGACAGATAGATCTATCTACTCCAATTAATTGTTATGTATAAAATATTTTCTATGTTCATAGATACTTTTATTTTCATTTAAATTTTCCAATATATTCTAGGGAGCAGTTGTAACAGTTTAATTTACAAATGCCTGCTTCAAATATGTTATTGCTGCTGATATTTGTGGTTCTGATGAAGTCCATAATAGTTTTAGATGTAGTTGTAATTATGTTGACATTGTTAAGACTGGATGAACTATTTTGGATATTAGATATTAAAGTGTGAGTAGGTAGAATTATACATCGGTATTATATATCTGTATTATATATTATATATACAGTACTGTGCAAAAGTATTGGGACAAGAACTATTTTATCTTTTATAAGGCATCAAAATAAAGTTTAAAATCACCCCTGTCTTAACACTTTTGCACACTACTGGTAATGTGCAAAAGTATAAGAACAGGGATATATTTTCCTAGAAAACCTCACTGAAATTCAAGTACAGGGCGAAAAGCCAAGTAAATTGCTAATAAATATTGATTATTTAAAACTAGGTGTAAAAGAAATGTATTAAAAAGAAGTTATATTTAATTTTTCCTATTTTCTATGAAACAAGTTATTTTGAAACTACTCTATTGAACATCTATGGGATATTTTGGATTAACTTCGCAAGACACACTTTGGGAACAAATACAAGCTGCTTGGCAGGACATACCATTAGATACATTGAAGAAGCTTGTGATGTCAATGCCTGACAGAATGAAGGCTGTGATCAAAGCAAAAGGCTATTATGCTAAATATAAAATTTATTTTGTAACAAGTATTTTTTTCTTGCTAAAGTATTTGTTGAGTAAATCAAATGAATTACTTTATTTAAATTGTTTATTTTCTGTCAATATGCCTCATAAAAAAATAAAATAGTTCTTTTCCTAATACTTTTGCACTATACCCAAATAATAATATAATATATAATATATATATATATATATATTAGGTGCGATTAGTAAATTGTCACACTTATTTTATTATTTCAAAGCAAAGCATAATACTAAATATTAGATTTATTTTGTAACAAGTATTTTTTCTTGTTAAGGCATTTGTTGAGTAAATCAAATCAAATTACTTTAATTAAATTGCTTATTTTCTGTCAATATGCCCCATAAAAGATAAAATAGTTCTTGTCCTAATAGTTTTGCACAGTACTGTATGTTGAAGTATCTATAGCACAATATTCGTGCTAATGGATATTAAGTACAAACAAGACAAAGACAGAGAACAACAATAATTGGAAAGAGAGGAGAGGTTAAGTTGTTAGAGTCGCAGAGAAATAGTCCGATAATAATCGATACTCCGAAGTAATTACGACCTCGCCACGTGGTCAGAAGCACAAGGTAGATGCGGCACAAGACCAATTAACGTTGGTAAAACAGAGCTAGTCTGCTTTTCTCCAGACGAGACGCTACCCTTCGGCGGAGCTTCGTCTGGGTTCCTATCCGTCCGAAGACAAAGATTCCAACAAAGTGAACGACTGACACCCGCAGTCGATCCACTCAGACTTTCAATGAGACTACAATGTATTAACGCCCCCCCCCCCCCACGTCTGCAGAAGCCCGAGGTAGATGCGGCACAACGCCATTTAAGGGGAAACACCGAGCCCTTAAACTCGGACAAAACTCTTGTCTGCTTTTCCCCTGACGAGATGCTACCCTTCGGCGGAGCTTCGTCTGGGTTCCTCTCCGTCCGAAGAAAAAGAGTCCATCAAAGTGAACAACTGACGCACACACTCGATTCACTCAGATTGTCAACGACACTCCAAATTATTTATAACCTCTCCATGTACGCAGTCGATCCCAATAGAATGTCAATGACACTTCGAATTTCTGACTGCTATTAAATTTATTTATATGGTTAGATTCGGCGATCACTTAAGGCCGTCACCAACCATGCGATGATGATTTCTATGTTAATATCTGTTTTGGAAGATTTTCAAAGCTCTCACGACGCTGGACACTACATTTGAATGATAATTCTAACATCTTTAGGCATTTAAAACATGCCTGACCTCAGACACAATTCCTGAAAATCCTCGTCAAAAACACAACTATACTTAGACATGAAAACAAAAAAACAAAAACTAAAAATTCTTGAAGCTAAAACAGTTGAAACCTAAACAAAATAAACTACGAAATCTACAAATATTCTTAAATGCCAATAACAGAAGCCATTAGTTATCCCAATGGCTTTCCATACTTAATACTTCACGTTTGCACTCTCGTGAGGTCATGTGTGACGTCATGAGCTGTGATGCGATTTGTGCTTTCAGCGCCCCGCATGTACATGTTCGTCGTTGCTTCGAACATCTTCCATGGAAACAAAAATAGACTATCATTATTGTTCGTCCGTGAACTGTTTAATATATTGTAATATAACTGCCATCCTTGTTAATGGCTTATGTTAGCCGAAAACTCAGATAGGATTAAGAAATATATATATATATATATATACTGTAATTTTCATTTTTCTTTCAATGATAATGTTATCAAGCTTACCAGACGATATGAAAAGAATTTACATAAAATAAATACACAAAACTTGTCTATATTATTTAATGAACATGCATCAATGAAAAACTGCTGCCTAAATACACACAATCTATCTATCTATCTATCTATCTATATATATATATATATATATATATATATATATATATATATATATAATGATTTGTGAAATCATATCTATCTATCTATCTATCTATCTATCTATCTATCTATCTATCTCTCTCTCTCTCTCTATATATATATATATAACTTTGAAATGATTTGTGAGCGTCTTTGTGGTTGCCAACACATAGATTGTTAATAGATACGTAATTTAGAATAAGGCTCATTTCGTCTTTTTGCCTTGATAAAGTCCATCATAGGACGAAACACGTAGGCGATTTAAAATATAGTTTTCCTCTTGTCTTTATTTTATTTAACCATATATATATATATATATATATATTCAAATCTAGTTCATACCTGTTGGAATAAGCCGCACAAGCACCGTAGAAGTGCAAAAACCCAATACGTTGGAGCCAACGAACAGCCTGTGGCCACCAGGAAAAGACCAAATCCACAAGCGACATGGACCGATTTTCGACCAATCTGGTCAGCGACGGAAGGGAAGATCAGAGCGCCAATACTTTGGCCTACTGTAAACAAAGTTTGCGTCAATTCGGACAGTCCATCTTTACTGCACACTAAGTCCCACTGTAAAACAACAACAACAAAAAATATTGAAAAAAGACAAATCAATAAGTAGAGGATCATACCAGATACAAGCGGAAAAAAAAGATTTTCATGTAGCAAATTACCTATCATTTCACGCACCTCGCAGGATATTTCACACTTTCGAAACTTCTCTACGAAATAATAATGAACTTTCTTTTAAAAAAAAAAATTAACTGCTAAAATGACAAAAGGAAAGACCCCCCCCCCCAACACAAATATATCTGGAATCCACCAAAACATGTCTACGCAATGAGGAAAGGATGTCTTGTCATTCGTAATTTGATCCAATAGTGCCATTCATGAACTTCATAAAAAATGATGGATTTTCTTTTCAACTTGTCGACGCACCGTCACACTTCGAGCAAGACGTGTGAGCTTATCTGAATTCGAATTATTATTATTTATTTCATTTAACTAATTATTAGTTATTATTATTATTATTATTATTATTATTATTATTATTATTATTATTATCGTTGTTGTTGCATGTTACAACTCAGTAGCTATAAAGTTTAAACACCGAAACTTTATAGCTATTGAGTTGCAGTATGATATTACATAATAATGACATATCTACTCTCCCCCTTCTCTCTCTCTCTCTCTCTCACACACACACACACACACACACACACACACACACACACACACACACACATATATATATATATATTTTACTTTGTCATACTACAAATGATAGTAACGTCTTCAAACATAAAGGTATTGGATAATAAAATAACGATAACACAGATTGTAATTTTATTAAAAGATCTATAAAAGTAATGTCCATAGAAGCTACTTTATTGTAATCTTATATTACTAACGGAACCAATGGAATGTCCAGGGAAGGATAATTTTACTTTGTCATACTACAAATGATAGTAACGTCTTCAAACATGAAGGTATTGGATAATAAAATAACGAAAACACAGATTGTAATTTTATTAAAATATCTATAAAAGTAATGTCCATAGAAGCTACTTTACTGTAATCTTATATTAGGCGGCGTATGCACAGACCATAACCAAAATACTGTACGTTATTCTGTGAGAGATTTTGAAAGCGAACATTTTTTTATTACTGAAAAATCATGGCTCCTGTGTCCATTGTAAACAGAAAAGACCAAGTGAGTAATGGCCAAGGGTGTAGAGGCCAGAAATTTCGTTATTTAGTCGCGGGATACGACAACAACCCTACCTATTTTTACTATATTGCACAGTACACACATATATGCACATACACAATTACTGCTACAACCACCAACTTAAGCTGCTATAGGCTTTCTTCTCCTACTTTCTTACTCTTTACTACTACTACTATGAATTTAGTAGAAGAAGCCTAACTCTTGAGAAAAATTAATTATTCATGCCAATTTAGTTAGTGTCGATATAAATCAGAACAGGATAAACAGTAACATTGAGGTCGAAGTCCAAATTTAACAACTAACTACTCTCTTCCCAAAAATCTATTTTTATAGTGGGTAACACCTAATTTGCATATTTCTAGAATCATTTAGAATTCTCTAGATTTTACTGGAATATTCTACAATCTTTCAAAACGTTCTATTCCTAATTTTTCTATTTAATAACTACTTCATGAATTAAAACTTTTTTGTAATAACAAGTAAGACTCAATAGAATCCCTTACTATAACTTTTTAGACATTATTAATATTATTTTTTATATAAATGCATCCTCGTAACAAGGGGCTGACACCTAATTTGCATATTTCTAGAATCATTTAGAATTCTCTAGATTTTACTGGAATATTCTACAATCTTTCAAAACGTTCTATTCCTAATTTTTCTATTTAACAACTACTTCATGAATTCAAACTTTTTTTGTAATAACAAATAGAACTCAATAGAATCCCTTACTATTGTGGTGATACCGACCGAGCAAAAGCGAGCTGACCGGATGTTTGCTCTATAGCAACCAAAAAGGGAATGAATAAAAACCATCTCTGTGCAGGTATTCGCGCAGATGTTCCAGTTGAAAAATAAAAATTAATCAAATATCAAATTTCCATTTCGCGAGCCTACGCGAATTTTATTTACCAGCCAATGGAAAGCCAAGAATCAAATACAAGCGTGAAATTCAAAACCAGCTTCTGATCCAAAAAGCGGATATAAAAAGCGGAGACAAAAAGCATCATCAGCCAGAAGGACCGATAGGATAGAGTTACCAGTGCCTCCCCTTGACTCAAGTCGAGCGGCTACTATGCTTACCTCTTTCCTCCTCCCTGTCTCAAAGGCACTTATTGACCTCAGGAGTGACCTCTTCAAAGACATTCTACACAAACCAACTTACTGACATACTTCAACATGAACATTCTCACATACCTGTGCTCTCCGCATTCCTAAGCCTTTAATCTCTTTCAGCTCATTATATTTTCCATGAACATTCTAATCTCCGTTGGACCTTTATTTCAAGATTGTAAAACATTAATTGAAATGTGTATATATAAATGTTATTTTATACTCAAATTGTATGGTGAGTGCGTAGCGCCTCCTCGCAGTAATATGTTCTAAAATGGTGTGCTCAAATAATAAAACTTTGGATATCGGCTCGGATAGAGAAATCGGTGAGCCGAGTTCGAATTCCAGTTGAATACCCTGCATTCACTTATGCACTGGTACCCTTGGGAAAGGTATTAATCCGCCCCTTCCGTCCAGTTATGGGTTAAATAACAAGGGTAGGACTTGGGAACCCTGCCCTTAAAAACAAATCCCAATGAATCGTGATACTTGAAAAGAAAAAAGTATTACTAGGCACAAAAACTTATATAAAAACAACAATAAATTGTTGAAAGAAAAAAAATATTACCATAAATAAATAAATAAAATTTAGATGACAATAAATGACCCGCCGAGGTGTTGATATGCCACAAAACAACCAACCATCATCTCAGGAATATAGACAAATATTAATAATGGTATATATAATAATTCTTATGGAGGTGTTTCCTGAGATATGAAAACTATTTTAAGGATGTCACAAGTATAAAAACATGAGAAACGATGGTATAAATTCACTTTCACATATTCGGGTTTTGTTTAAACTCTCACTAGTAACAAAGACAGTACTGGAATGCTATGTGATGTCAGTTTTTCAATATGGCAGCCAATATTGGACAATATCATCGAAGATGAAGAAAAAACTTGAAGCAGCGGAAATGTGGTTCTACAGAAGGATGCTGCGGATACCATGAGCCGAGCATGTGAGCAACGATGAGGTGTTGGAAAGAATGGCAATGAAAAGAAAACTAATAGTGAGCATCAGGAAGAAACAACTGAAGTTCCTGGGACATGCAATGAGGAAGGAGGGCTTCGAGAACCTGATACTAACAGGTCAGATAGAGGGGAAAAGAGACAGAGGAATGCAGCGGATAACATATTTGTAGGGCCTGAGCAGGTGAATGACAGAACGGGGGTTTCGAGATGTTACAAGAGAAAGCTTGCTAAGTAGAGCCGCCAGGGATATGGAGACGGGGAAAGCCATGATCGCTTACGTCCTGAAAGAACAGGGCACATAGAAGAAGAAGAATTATCAATAAACAATAAATATTGTCGATGAAAACAAAAATGTATCCAGTATTAGTAGAGTCAATCGAATAACAGTCCTTTTGACATTTTTTTTGTTTTTTGCGAGATCACAGATTAAAACCTTTCTGAAAATGTTACCTGAAGAAGTCCTTCCGAAGGACGAAACGCAAGAATAATAACTAATTATATCAGTACGACTTACCTCGGGTACAATCGATTCGTCTAGTGGTCCACTGTAACTGAGTCCGTTCACACAGGGGATGGTTCGACTCTCTACAGAAGATTCGTTTGGGTTCATATACAATTCGATTGTGCATTTCTGGTAGGTAATATCGCTTGCGTTGTGTCTCAGCAGTTGTGAGGATGTTAGATTTTTGCACTGATATTCTGGACGGTAAGCTACAAGAAGAAATATTTATTATATAAAGTGTGCATGTTTGGAAAAAACTGTCAACCCCAACATTTTGTTCAACAGTTAATTTGAGTTTCTGTTTCTGGTGCATCAATATTCATGTAGGTGTTCATCCAAATCGGAAAATATAAACATTTTTAAAAGTAAAACGAACGTTTCAGTATAAAAAAGAAAGAGGTACTTTACAAACATTTTAATTTAAAAAAACGCTGTATACAAGTAAATTCATACAAACCTATGTAAAATGCATGGGTAGTGTAAGAGTCAGGTTCAAATTCCGGTTTCAAATTGCAGATTCAAATTTCGGGTTGTCACGTAAGAAAAGAAAAGAAAAATGATTTACCAAAACACAGAGCTAAATCACAAACAAATATTTAATTTACTAAAAACACAAAATAAAATGGAGTTGCCCGCATAATTCTATACCTGAGGAAATGAACGAATACTTGTTTTTAATTTTAAGGGACATTCGTTCTTTGCTCTGCCATTACTCGTGGATTCGATTTGTTCGGGTGGGATGTTAGTTATTTTGCTGTTGTTTTTTCTAATTATTTCTGTCATGTTTTCGGTTCAACTGTAGCTGATTTTTACTGTATTTTTGTTGAATATACATACAATTGCAGCATTCAAAACAGAAAACATAGAGTCTACTGGCGAAATGGTACGAGGGAGAAAAAGAAAGGTTAAATATTGTATGTGCTATGCAGTAAATCCTCTAATATGTGTATATATAGATTAATTTTTTGTTTGGTCAATGAAAATATTCAAAAATTCTATTTACCAATTTAGGTCCAGAAGGTGCTCTTTTTGGGATTTTGTTGGTCGGCAACTTTTCACAGAGATTCTATTGCCTGGATACAACAATCCTCGAATCAAAAGCCGGAGTTGATAATGCCAGAAATTGCCTTTTTATGACTGACAACTCTCTTCAAAAACCTATTTTTATCGGGGCTAGCACCTAATTAGTATATTTCTTGAATCATCTAGAGTTTTCTCGAATATACTAGAAGGATCTAGAATCTTCCAAACGTTCTATTTCTAATTTCTCTATTTTACAACTACTTCATGAATGAAAACTTTTTGTATTATCAAGTAAGACTCAGTAGAATCCCTTACTATACATTTTAACCTTATTGTAGACTTTATTAATATTTTTATACAGAAATTCATCCTCGTAACAGAGTTCAAATTTCAGGTTCAAATTCCGGGTTTAAATTTCGGGTTCAAATTCCGGGAAAATCTATTTCATTATTTTTCTTATTACTACCCTCTTGTGCCCTCTCTGACTGTTATAGCGCAAATAACATGGTGGACTATTCAATTTGATTTTGAGTGACAAGAGAAAATGTGAGTTCCAATCAGGTTAGAATGATTGCTAAAGTACATCCCCTCCCCAAAAATATAGACAAATCTTGCAAATACATTCTGGGATGTCTTCCTAACTAATAAAAATGAAAGAATTCTAGGTTTTAATCCTCCATATTTTTGCTCTTTTTTGAAATCAGAATGCTATAATCACTTGACTGTATCCCTTTTGCTTGTTAACACATTTCTTACTTTAATACGAACTTTTTGCCTCATTCGGGTTACTTTTCTTAGTTTTGTCAGTCAGTTAATTACCATACGTGATAACACGCATTGGGCGATCATGTCTCTTTCGAGACATGACTGACTGGGCAGAAGATCATCCTTCAGTAGGTTGCCATTGCTTTCTGCGGTAAACTGGTTGCCAGCCAAGGCTATAGAACCCAATCTGTCCTATTATTTAACCCATAAGTGGAGGGAAGAGACGGATTAATACATTTCCCAAGAATATTTGTGTGTAAGTGAATGCAAGGAATTCAACAGGAATTCGAACTCGGCTCCTCGGTTTGTCGTTCCTAGTCGATATCCACTATTCATTAGCTTGAGAGTTTATGCGTTGTTTTTCCTTGTCTTTTTGAATTCAATCTATTTTGTGGGTATCAAATTTATTAAACCCTTTTCCTTCTTTGCCTGAGAAATTTCAACTCCTTTCCTGATGTTAATTATAAGTTTCCATTTTTGTTTCATTTTTGTTTCCTTTTCTCTAAAATTTCGTCATTGCTCACATGTTCAATTCAGGGTATTCTAAGCAACCTTCTGTAGAGCCACATTTCTGTTGCTACATACATCTTCTTCGTCTGTGAGGAGATTGTCCAGCATTCACTGCCATAAAGGAGAACTGATATCATATAACAGTTCAGTATTCTTTTCTTTGCTTCTAACGAAATGTTACTGTTTCTTAATACTTTGCTTAGCTTTTAGAAGGCATTTTTCTCTATCCCAACGCCTTCGAATTTTAAAAAAAAGATTATAGGAAAAATAGTTTTATGTTTAATCTCCAGCAGGACTATTACTCTTTTATCAGTCAGTTAAATGCCATATGTGATACACGATTTGGATGATCATGTCTCGAAAGAGACATGACTGACTGGGTAGAAGATTATCCTGCAGTAGGTTGCCATTGTTTTCTGCAGTAGACTGGTTGCCAGCCAAGGCTATAGAACACAAACTGTTCTATTATTTAACCCATAACTGGAATGAAGAGACGGTTTAAAACCTTTCCCAAAGGTATTTATGTGTAAGTGAATGCGAGGAATTCAATGGGAATTCGAACTCGGCTCTCTGATGCATTCACTTACGCACAAATACTCTTGGCAAATGTATTAATCCGTCTCTTCCTTCCAATTATGGATTAAATAACAAGACAGATTGGGTTCTATAGCCTTGGCTGGCAACCAGTCTACTGCAGAAAGCAATGGCAACCTACTGCGGGATAATCTTCTGCCCAGTCAGATCGAGACATGATCGCCCAAGTGTGTTTCACGTATGGCACTTAACTAACTGACTGATGTGATATTCCTTTTGAGTACCAATCCCCTATTCTTTCCTTACTTATCCTTTTTAGTCTATTTGTTAAAGAAAAGATTTTTTTCCCAAAAACCCGAAACTGCGATTTTTTTTTTGTTCCATCTATCCATTTGTTGTAAAGATTTTTTTCCCTGTTCGGTTTTTGTGCTCTCTTCCCCATGCTAGTCTCTTCTTCTTATCGGCTGGCAAAAGCAAAGGATTCCTGGATGTCTTGTAAAATTTTGCAAAGTGATAATAACAAAAGAACCATTCTCTTTTCATTTACAATTATTCGCTTGACAATAAATACTAAAAATAGTATGAAATACATAATTTTAAAAAAAAACTGGAGTGGCCCAATAATTCTGGCCAGTAGTGTATATATATATATATATATATATATATATATATATATATATATATATATATCAGATAGATGGGTATAGATCCAGTGGATTTACGCATAAATAAATATATATCTGCAAATATGCATATGGATATATAAACACAACTATAATTATATAAATACAGGAGCAACTTTTTTATCTCTTTGCATAAACACAGTGTACGTCTGTGTACATTTAATTCTTAAATGAGGTGGTATATTTTCTTTTCATACGCCTTAATAAACCTTCACGCTACCAACATTAAGTAAACACCATACTATCACTATTCGGTAAACATATGATTAACTTTATAAAGTAACCCCTACGTTACCAACATAACTTGAAAACCATACTATCACTATTCAGTAAACATATGATTAACTTTATAAAGTAACCCCTACGTTACCAACATAACTTGAAAACCATACTATCACTATTCAGTAAACATATGATTAACTCTAGAAAGTAACCCCTACGTTACCAACATAACTTGAAAACCATACTATCACTATTCAGTAAACATATGATTAACTCTATAAAGTAACCCCTACGTTACCAACATAACCTGAAAACCATACTATCACTATTCAGTAAACATATGATTAACTCTATAAAGTAATACCTACGTTACCAACATAACTTGAAAACCATACTATCACTATTCAGTAAACATATGATTAACTCTAGAAAGTAACCCCTACGTTACCAACATAACTTGAAAACCATACTATCACTATTCAGTAAGCATATGATTAACTCTATAAAGTAACCCCTACGTTACCAACATAACTTGAAAACCATACTATCACTATTCAGTAAGCATATGATTAACTCTATAAAGTAACCCCTACGTTACCAACATAACTTGAAAACCATACTATCACTATTCAGTAAACATACGATTAACTCTATAAAGTAACCCCTATGTTACAAACATAACCAGAAAACCACACTATCACTATTCAGTAAACATATGATTAACTCTAAAAAGTAACCTTCACTCTATCAACGTTGCGTAAGCACCACACTATCACCATTCAATAAACATATGATTAACGCTAGAAAGTAAACTTCACTCGACCAACATAACTTAAAACCCATACTATCACTATTCAATAAACATATGATTAATTCTACTAAGTAACCTACACGCTACCAACGTTACGTAAACACCATACTATAACCATTCAGAAAACATATAATTAACTCTATTATGTAACATTCACGCTATCAACATTACTTAAACACGATGCTATCACTATTCAGTAAGCATATGATTTTTTTTAATCGTATCACCCCGAGCAAGGCGGTAACGCCACTGATGTGCAGGGGGCTACGTAATAGTGAAAAGATTGGAAAAGAGAAAGCCGGAAACCACATCCTAAACAGGGAACAAGGGATGAGCCTCTTAATCTGTTCAATAGACGTGGGTGGAGTGTGAACCGGGCGATAGATAGTTCTATCTACTCCAATTGAAAAAAAAAGAAACCAAAGTGAGAAGATTGGAAAAGAGAAAAGCCAGAAACAACATCCTAAACAGGGAACAATGGATGAGCCTCTTAACCTGTTCAATAGACGTGGGTGGAGTGTGAACCGGGTGATAGATCTATCTACTCCAATTGAAAGAAAAAACATGGTAGTAAAACTCCAGTCAAGAGATTTCTGCTAAAATTAAAAGAAAAGAATTAAAGAAAGAAAACCAATTAAACATGAAAAGCTTAAAATTTAAAATTAGGCAGAAGGAAAAAAAACAGAAAAAAAGACTTTAACCATATTTCAAATAAAAGATTCTCAACTCGACACGAGGGTCGTCTTTTGTTTCGACATTGAAGGAGCGATGTTTTATCAGGCAGTTAACGCTATTTAAAAAATAGTATTTGCTGACTGATTTATCATAGATACTCAGATCTATTTCTATATTGAGCACTGCTCCAAATCAATGTTCCGAGCGCTGCCAACGCACTCCTCGCTCCCTATACACTTGGATATATAAAATTACTAAGTTTTAACTTAGTATAAGTCGAAAATGGCTGAATTCAAAGATTAATGCTCTTAGGAATTCTTTCCTTGGAAGAGGTCACTAGCAGAATAACAAATTTCAAACTATCTGTATCGAACGACCTTTAAACAACCGAGCAATTTAGTATAATTTAGTAACAAGAAATAACAATTATAAGTGAATAAAATACAAATTCAGTAGAATAAATTAAACAAAAAGTCATACCTTCACGCTACCAACATAACTTAAAAACTATACTATCACTTTTTAATAAACATATAATTAACGCTATTGTGTAACATTCACGCTATCAACGTTATATAAACACCATGCTATCACTATTCAACAAACATACGATGAACTGTATTAAGTAACTATTACGCTATCACCGTTACATAAACACCATACAATTACCATTCAGTAAACATATGATTAATTCTATTAAGTAACCTTCATGCTACCAATATTACATAAACACCATACTATCACCATTAAGTAAACAACACTCTACCAACAGAAAAGCAAGTCTGGAACTCCAGATTCCCCGAACGACAGTTTGGCGTGTCGCAAGAAAACGCTTCCAAATGACACTCGACAAACTGCAGTTCGTTTTCCCCTTAAAGACAGATAAAATATAAGCAATTCTGTCTCGATAGACAAGAAAACCTGAAGACATGTGTTTGAAGAACATCATATTTTCAGTGATGAGGACACTTTTCATTATTTTAATCATTTCACTCCAAACGAATCAAGACCGCCACTAGAATGCAGTTGATTCAGTTAAGTGCCATACGTAATACACGCTTGGGGCGATCATGTCTCGAAAGAGACATGACTGACTGAGCAGAAGATTTGCCCGTAGTAGGTTGCCAGCCAAGGCTATAGAACCCAATATATCCTGTTATTGAACCCATAACTAGAGGGAAGAGGCGGATTAATACCTTTCCCATGGGTATTTGCGTGTAAGTGAATGAAACGAATTCAACTGGAATTCGAACTTTGTTCTCCGATTTCTCGTTCCGTGTCGATATCCACTGCACCACAACGCACATCCAAAATGATTACAGTACGAGAAATGGCTGGATACACGAGGGTATTGAAGAAAGGATAAAAGATGAATGGGAGTCAAGAACACAGAAGGTGGTGATTGAAGATGGTAATTGACGTTGCGTTAAATTTTTGGCGATTGTAGCTATCAGGGAAATAAGCAAATGAAAGAAAACTTCACAGGCGAAAAGTGCGAGAAAGAAACTGTTTGAGTAAAAGTGTTGGTTACATTTAACTATTTCAACGGTAAAAGGGTGGGACCTAAATTCCAATCGAGTAACACGTTTAAATTCACGTGGTCACAGCTTCTTCTTCTTCTTCTTCTTCTTCTTCTTCTTCTTCTTCTTCTTCTTCTTCTTGTGCCCTGTCTCCCTATCCATGGTGGCTCTTAGCACGCCTTCTCCTCTTACACCATGCAACCGTCGTTCCATCATCCACCTGATTAGGTCCTTCAAATATGCTATCCGCTGCTTTCCTCTGTCTCTTTTTCCTTCTATCTTCTCTGTTATTATCAGGTTCTCCGAGCCCTCTTTCCTCATTGCATGTCCCAGGAACTTCAGCTGTCTGTTCCTGATGCTCAAAATTAACTTCCTTTTCGTTTCCATCATTTCCAAAACCTCATCATTGTTCACATGCTCGATCCATGATATTCCCAGTATCCTTCTGTAGAACCAAATTTCAGTTGTTTCAAGTTTTTCCTTAATCTTTGATGATATTGTTCAACATTCACGGCACCAAGGGGAAAAAAAATAGTTGCCATGAAAATATTTGTAGAAAAAAAAGAAAATCTACGTCCCGTCGATGAGAAAGTGAGTGAAGTTGAGATGCCAGGTCAGGACTGATTACATTGCAGATCCTTTTGTTTTTAGTTTTGTCAAGAACCACCACATAAATAGCAAGAGCACCTTATCAGATATGGTAACAGTATTTAATGAACAGACGAATGGCAGATTTATAAATGTGCAAGATGGATTCTGATTAGAAAGGCTTTTCCGGCCCAACACAGTGACCCGCCTCCGTCCTAGCAGTAGATGCAGCTATAGATCTAATATATTCGTCCTTCTTCTGGTCGAATAAAAATTAAGGCTAAGCAGGTCCTGTGTATTGTTCTCAGGGAGACTTGCATCAGCTTTGCTAATGGCTGACAGAAAAGTTTCATTAAAATGGTTAAAGGAAATTAGTATTGTTTCGAAGGCATTAAAATTTACAAGCCATTTCCTGCCCCAGTAATTCACTGATTGAGGGTCCGTTTCAAAAACAGCTTCCAAGTTTACTTAGATTCCCTATTGAGACGGGAGTAAATTGTTGGTGTCATCTGCATAGATACCTACTTGGGGACTGATTTCATCAGGTATATCATTGATAAAGACCAGAAACAGCGTAGGACATAGGGTAGAGCCTTGAGGGGCACCCGCGTTCATGTGACAAGATCTGGAAGCTTGCCAGTTCAAAACAACTTTTATTTAACGATAGGAAGAATTGGATTAAATCAAACAATCATCAAGAAATACCTTAGCCCTGGAGCTTGCACAGAAGGCCAGCATGCCAAAACGCTTTCGAGATATCTAGAGAAACAGCTCGAGCTTCGCCATTATTATAAAGAACTTGGTATATTCAGTGATGGTCGTTAGCACCTCAGTAGTATACCTGGTGAAGCCGAAGCCATATTGCTTGTTAGAGAGTAGGTCGTGAGAGGTGAGACGCTTACATATTTCAGGCTCGAATACTCTGCCGAAAAGCAGTAACACGGTTAATATAGCGGTAGTTAGAGAAGTCAGGCGGTTTGCCAGATTTCTTAAAACAGGAACTACAGATGAGGTATTCCAACAAGCATGAAAGCGGGAAGCAGAAAAGCAGTAGTTGTAGATTTTAGAGAAGACTAGAGCTATCTCAGGGGCACATTTCTTTAGGACGATGAGTGGGCTTCGCTTGACTTATGGGAGTCTAATTGAGAAATAATGTCTGTTGACCATGTTCACCATAGTTTATGAATATAGAATACTTCCCAAACTTCCCAATTAGAGGTCTTGCTGCCGGATGCAGTTTATCGTCAAACCCAGGACCATAATATAGTTTATCGTCATACACAGGACGCCTCATTTAGGGCATATTTTGAAGCCCCAAGTGACAGGGCCTTTTTATCATGGTATAAGACCCAACTAATATTATCAAGATCAAATATCGGGATTTAAGGCATTTAAGAATAACCTTTCTTTAAACCTGAAGAGAATGTTCCTCGGTTTTCTATCGAAACACTGTTTTATCAGTGTTTCGAAAGTTTTCATACATTTTGACTGATTATAACGCTAACTGTTCAGACAATGACTCGAATGTTTCTTTATGAAGAAATGACAAATCTTTCAATTGCCATTGCCATAGTTGAAATTGAGGACAACATTAGCAAAATTTAAAATTTAAATACATCGACATCAAAATTTAGGTTTTAACAACTTTGATAAAAAATAAAAACTGTAACCTGTAATTATTATTCTCTTTTTGTAAAAAGAATTCTATTAATAAAACTTTTATGTGTCTAATGACGTTCATTTTTAATAAGGTTAACTAATATGATACTAAAAGCAAATACAGAGATTGAAAAGCAATTTAAAAACGAAGAAAAATAAAAACAAATAAATAAAAGAAGAAGAAGAAAAAGAGGAAAGTGAAAAACAGAGGAAGAAGAAATGAATAATAGGAATAAAAAAGACAAAGACGAAGCAAAAAGAGAGAAAAAGAAAAGAAAATGAAGGAAAAAATGTATTTTTAAAAAAGATAAAAAAATGGAAAATGAAGTAAAAAAAGGCAAAGTAGAAAAAGAGTTTAAAAGAAGAAGGGAAAAATAGATAAAAAGAAAGAGGAAGAGGAGAAATAAAAAAGAAACACTGAAGAAGAAGAAGAAGAAGAAGAAGAAGAAGAAGAAGAAGAAGAAGAAGAAGAAAATAAAAATGAAAAAGAAAACAATATACATACATATAGATAGAAGGGCCTTCGACATGGTGTAATGGTTAGGAAGCTTATCTCGCTAGAACATATTACAACTGAGTAGTGAGTTCGATCCTCACTGGGTACCCCATACTTTCGGCCTTGTGTAACATCTAAGCAGCGCGTTAAAATCAATAGATCTAATCTAAATCTAAACTTATTTATAAATGGAACGTTGTGTGTGTGTGTGTGTGTGTGTATCCGTTACATATAGACTCCGAAACGGCTAAACCGATTTTCTTGAAAATTTACACAGTTGTACTATAAGCGTCTTCGAGTGTTCTTAGCTAGGTTTTGTGTCGAGGTACAACCAATAAATATTGAAAATCGATAATCAAAAAATTCGGGTTATAGAAGGAGTGGTCCGATTTTAATCAAATTTCATACACTCATAGGCAAAGACATAAGAAACGATATTCAGAAGTTTCAAGGTTGCAGTTCTTACAATAGTGCAGTAAACTGATATATATATATAGAGAGAGAGAGATATATATAGATATAAGGCAAGATGTTTGTGTGTATGTCTGTTTATCTAACTGTATGTCTGTATTTTTTCAGACCATTTATTTTAGTTTTTGCTTCGAGTTTGGCTCTAAATAGGTGTAATTGTAGTTCTTAGTCTCAGCCATGATACCATTTACTCAGAGGACTTATTTAATCTTCAAAATTCAGTTTACGACGAAAAAAACTTATTTGATATTGATACCAGGAAATTAAAATTTGACTTACATCCATTCATTTTTCTTTCAGTCTACAGTTTCGCTTTAACTGGAAACAACTATTGCTTTTTAATGTTTCGTGCCAACGTCCAAAGAGTCTGAGCTCCAGGACCTTGGATTAGTTTTAAAACTTACATTACACCCGAGCAACGCCAGTCTATACTGCTAGTAGATAGATAGATAGATAGATAGATAGATAGATAGATAGATAGATAGATTGATTGATTGATTGCTTACCAATGAATACAACTTCCAATAAAATGAATGCACATGGAATTGTCATCACATTAAGAACCACAAATTGTAAAATTTGAAATTTTCCAAAATCCTTCAGTCCGTGTAGGAGATGATCAATGTCGATATTTTTAGATGATGGAGCCATCTTTAATCAAGGATAGTGCGTGTCTGTCTATCTGCCTGTCTGTCTGTCTGTGTGTCTACATGTATGTTAAAAAATATAATTGTGGAGATTGGTACCAGAAGAAATATTAATGAACATGTCAGTTACTACATATCATCACTTTTAGAAAAGTTTTTATTTGTACGTTTGGTTTGGGTGCTTTAAGGGCCATGAATTTATTTACAGATGACCCGGTGTCAATAAAGAAAAATAAATTGTTACATAGTTGTTTATAGTTAATGTAGATATATATGAACGTGTATATATATATATATATATATATATATATATATATATGTGTGTGTGTGTGTGTGTGTGTGTGTGTGTGTGTGTGTGTGTGTGTGTCTTTATTAATTTATTTATGTATATATGTTATGTAAACGGTGTCTCGGTTACACACAATTGAGTATTAAGAAGTATGTCATTTCAATTATGAACACAGTTGTTTAATATATTATTTTTCATGTTGGTAAAAATGTTTAACATGAAGACATGGGAATAAACAAGAGTGAGACCAAAGTGCATACGGATTTATAAGAATAAAATGGGAGAATAAATGAAATATTTAGATATTTTTCTTTTTGTTTGTCTTACAAATTCGATATAGTGTATGTATATATATATATAATTGTAAATTTATCTTTGAGTACGTCTCAAAAAACCCACCGAGTATAAACGCGGAGGGGAAAAAATGGAAACAAAAAAAGAAACGAACTAAGCACTTGAACATTAGTCAAAGTACGAGTCGAAAGAAAAAAAACCGAGATGAGTAACCTAATACGTAAAGCGCTCAATACACTGGTAGAGCAAATAAATAAGGTTAGCTACTTTCTTATATATATATATATATATATATATATATATATATATATCGAGAGAGAGAGTGGGGGAGGGAGGGAGAGAGATTGTAGATTCCACAATTTCGAGACAGACTTCTTGCTCTTGATTAGAATTTAAGATTTCTTTTCTTTCGAGGGTTAATATTCACAGGTTCTAATCCTACCAGAGAGCGCATATTTTTTCTTTCATGAGATTTCTCGAATATTCAGGCCGGTAGACGAAAATAAATAAATGTACTGTTTAATAAATAAACGGGGCGTCTACTCAAATATGAGTATCCACTAAAAATAGCGTTTAAAGTGAGTTCGATCCTCACAAAATATCTTCTCAATCCAAGAATTATTATTCGTGCAAATTATCAGGATCCGAGCACTGATCAACATTTGGGATGCAAAGAAATTTATGGATTCGAACCATTAACGGATTTTTTTTTCTTTAAACTGCAGTTGATTTTATGCTAATATTTAAAAATGTCCCAAGTGAGAAAAAGTTCTTGCTTAAGGTGAAAATTGTTATATAAGCAAATCAGTTTTTCCGATTATTCACCTGATGACCGGACCAGTTGCCAAATGAATTGAAGCAGTTTTTGATTTTTTTTTTCTCTTAAATCTATGGTTTCTTTTTTGATAACTGATTCGTTGAAATTGAATTTTTTTAAGTTTTTCTTTTCCAAGTTGCTTATAAGAGAAAAAAATAACGTTGCAACTGGCCCGTCGCTAACAAAATGGCGAGCCTTTTTAATTTTTCCTTCTTTTATAAGAATTTTTTTTTATCTACATATCATCCTCTTTTCTCTCTTCCCGCCACTCTAAATGTTATGCTGATCTTCGCTACAGTGAAAAAAATCATCGGCTACCTATCTACGTTACTCATTATGAAACAGCATGCTACATACGAGTCTCAAGCATGTAATAGTGATGCAGTCACATGACCTTTTAAATCGTCATAAACAGCAACATATATGTATATAGTTGCTAACATATCAGCATATGTGCGCACACACATATATAAAATGGCATATATAGACATTCATATATTTTATCCCTTTAAACGTTATTTATAGCGAATGCTAGACAATCTCATCAAAGATGAAGGATAGACTTGAAGCAGAAATTAATGGCAACCTACTGCGGGATAATCTTCTGCCCAGTCATGATCGAGACATGATGACATTTAACTGACTGACTGAATATAATAGTTGGAAACATAATGAAAACTTCTACTGATCATAAAGTGGGGGATCTCTTTTCTATTGTTATGAAGTAGTAAACTGATCCCCCTCGAATTACTACTTAATAAAATAATACATCTCTTCCCCATCTAGCTATGAGTCAAATAATTTGGGTTCTATAGACTTGGCTGGCAACTGCGGGATAATCTTCTGCCCACTCAGTCATGTCACTTTTGAGACATGATCACCCAAGCGTGTTTCACGTATGGCACTTAACTGATTGATGGTCTAGCTGTAGACATTCATATATTAGGTTGTCCCAAAAGTTCGTAAACACTTGCGAAGAATTGAATTTTTATGCAATTTGGCGTTAATATTGTTATAGTGGTCTTCATCTTTGTATTCCGGATGGCAATTGATACAATTGAGCTGCGAGTTTTGATTCGTTACTGCTGGAAGCGAGGTCTTTCAACCAGAAAAGCTGCAGAAGAGATTTGTGCTGCCGATGGTGAAGGAACAATTGCATATGCGGCGATCTCAAAGTGGTACAAGCGTTTCGATTCTGGCGACATGAATCTTGAAGATAAGCCTCGTTCGGGACGGCCGTTAAAGTTGGATGATGGAGACTTCACAAAACGGGGTGGGCATTGTACCTTCATCGAGCACTCGAGAATTGGATTTGGCAAATCGACAATTCACCGACATTTGAAGCAACTTGATTTTGTTCACAAAAAGCCGCGCCAAGAACCGCACGAACTCATCGAAGCACAAGCCAACAGACGAGTTGAAATTTGCCGTCAATGGCTCAGCAATCCATTGGACGACTGTTTTTAGAAGTGCATTGTGACATCCGACGAGAAATGGATCTATCTGGTCAAGCACAATCGAGTCAAGCGATGGGTTCAGAAAGGGCAAGAGACACCGTCGGTTCCAAAACAAGATCGATTCAACAAAAAAGATATGTTGTGCGTTTGGTAGAACTTTGAAGGAATCGTGCATTTTGAGTTGGTTCCGAATGGTCGTGCCATCAGTGTCGAACTTTACTGTCAGCAATTTGAGCGGGTCTGCGAAAAATTTAAGCAAAAGACCCGGCTCTGATCAACCGAAAGCGCACTTTGATGCAGCAGGACAATGCCAAGCCACACACCGCCAGAAAGACCAAAGACATGTTTGAAGAGCTGGACGGCGTTGAGCTTCTGCCACATCCAGCCTACAGTCCTGACTGTGCTCCATCAGATTACAGCCTTTTCCGCTCAATGCAACACTTACTGAAGGGCCGCCGATTCAGCTCGTTTGAAGTCGAGGAAGCGTGTCAAGAATTCTTTGATTCGAAGCCAACTGAATGGTTCTTTGACCAGATCCGAAAGCTTGCAGATCGATGGCAGAAAGTCTTGGAAAATTATGGCCTTTATTTTGAGCAATAATTTGTGTTGTTTTTGCGAGTCAGTTTTTTGCAAGTGTTTTCTGGTAACCTTAGATTACTTGGCGAGTAAAATTTCAATTTTTTGCAAGTGTTTACGAACTTTTGGGACAACCTAATATTTTATCACTTTAAACGTTGTTTATAGCGAATGCTAGACAATCTCATCAAAGATAAAGAGTAGACTTGAAGCAACCGAAGCATGGTTCTACAGAAGGATGCTGAGGATACCATGGACGGAACATGCGATGTTTTAGAAAGAATGGGCACGAAAAGTAAACTGATACTGACATCAGGATAAGACAGCTGAAGTTTTTGGGACATGTAATCAAGAAAGATGTACGATATGGTGCAGTGGATATCGACTCGGAACGAGAAATCAAGGAGCCGAGTTCGAATTCCCGTTGAATTCCTTGTATTCACTTACGTGCAAATACCCTTGGGAAAAGTATTAATCCGTCTCTCCCCTCCATCTATGGGTTAAATAACAGGACAGATTGGGTTCTATAGTCTTGGCTGGCAACCAGTCTACTGCAGAAAGTAATGGCAACCTACTGCGGGATAATCTTCTGCCCAGTCAGTCATGCCTCTTTTGAGACATGATGACCCAAGCGTGTTTCACGTATGGCACTTAACTGATTGATGGTCTAGCTCCCTGAAACCGTTTTGCTTATGACTTTGATTGTACAACACACGTAACAGCTTGAATTGTAGTCTTCCAAAAAATGACAGAATGCCGACAACAAAATCTTATTTGTCATGCTGGCAAGTAATTAAAAGCAAATATGAACTTTAGATAGTTTAATACAAATGTCGAACTCGGTTCCTTGATTTTTTGGAAGACACGGTAACAAGAAATGCTATCTTTAGGTTCAGAATGCTATCAGAGCGAGAATAATTTATGCAAAAAGGTCTACACGCAGGCTTTATCAGTTAAGTGCCATACGTGTTACACGCTTGGGCGATCATGTCTCAAACATGACAGACTGGGCAAATGTTCTCATAGTGAGTTACCATTACTTTCTGCGGTAGACTGGTTGCTAACCAAGTCTATAGAACCCAATCTGTGCAGCTACAGAACCCATTCTCTGGAATATTCAGGGATGTGCACTACAATCCGGAAAAACATATATTGAAAGAAAAATCGTTTTTATTCTGAATGACAAGTATATACATGACAAATTGCTTGATAACATTGTTATCTGATCTCTCCTCTATCATATTAATCAATCCAACCCCCTCCAGTTTCAATCACAGCCTCCACACGAGGCCAAAACCTCCTATAGGCCTTGGTCACCTGCTCCCTGGACACGTTGGCCACGACCTCGATGATGGCAGTCCTCATGGAGTCGACTATTGTCTGCACGTTTGTTGGACTGTCTCTAAAGTACATCCCATAAGGAATAGTCGCAAGGATTCAGGTCTGGTCTACTAGGGGCCAGAGTTCCTTTGACCAGATTCTTGTCACACCAAGCCTGGACCAAATTGGACGCATGAGCAGGAGCTCCGTCCTGTTGGAAGAGCCATGACATTCCTGCAGCTACCTGAACAATCCATGGCTTCACAACATTCTTCATGACATCCAGGTAGACCGTCTTCGTCGCGGTCTGAGCTCGGGTCTTCATCGATAAGGACCTGAAGCTGCTCCAGGAAGTCCTTGTTGCTCTTGAGAACCTCGGATCGGTCCTGTGTTTTTCTCTGAGGAGGCAGGGACTCACCCCCAGCCTCACCAGACACTTTGAAGGTCTTGGCAATGTCGTACACCGTCGATTTTGGGAAATGAAAAACTCAACAATCTCTTTTGGGCGTGCGGCCACAACGTAGGGCCACAATAATTGCAGTACGGCGCTTGAGTTCACAGGACATTTTGCTTAATTTGTTCTTAATTAACAGTTTGTTGTCAAACAAATCTGAAACAAGAAAAAAATGATATATTTAATATGGCTGTCAATTTATGCCAAGTTAAAGTTAGTCCGGATTGTAGCGCACACCCCTGTACAGGGTGTATGGTTTGATGTGGTCGCAGACATTGTCTGACAGCCATGACTGGGTTCTCCTGCTTATGTGGCATGGTGCAGAATCCTGTTTCCACTCTTTTGACACAGGACAGCACTCCCTCCTCAAAGCAATTCATGTAGGCGTCTGTGTTGTGTCTTTTCTTTAAAAAGAAATTAAAGAACTAACAAAATGTAAGTCAACATATAAAAAACAAAGATATGAAAAAATATGCGATTTTTTTTCTTATCCGAAAAAACAGATTGTTTTATCTTTACATATGCAAATCAGGTAAACAGACGACAAGTCGAACAAAATAATCAAGCATGCGCGCGGAATTTTAAATAAGTAATTAGTATGCAGATACGTGCGTCTATAGATATGCTTGCGTATATGTGAGTACAGATGTTAGTGCGATTGTCTTCACACATGTGAAAAATGTACGTCGATATTGAAGAGTACTTTTGACTTTATACAGGATAAAATAAAAAATATATTAAAGGCTATATTATTTAATACGGCAACATTTCGAAAGCAGGGTTTTCTTATCCATTATTTGTTTATAATTTTACTTTAAGAAATCCAACCTCAGTTGGATTTTTTTCATATACACTACCGGCCATAATTATTAGGCCACCCCAGTTTTTTTTTAAAAGAAAAGATGTATTTTATACTATTTATTGCTGAATGAAAATAGAATGTTTTTGTTTTTTTTTTTGCTATTATTACTTTGCAAAATTTTACAAGGCAAGGAAGCAATGATGAACTCGTCCTAATCAACCTAAATTTTCTTCATTCTTTCATTTATGAAACCGCAATATAGGTAATTATTAAATATTTATAAATTCATTTGATGCACATGTTATTGTGCAGTATGAACAAAAGAACCATTCTATTTTCATTTACAATCCTTCACTTGGAAATAAATACTAAAAAATGGTATGAAATACATCATTTTTTAAGACAGTGGGGTGGCCTAATAATTATGGCCGGTAGCGTATGTGCTGTCTTGATCACGGAATATCTGTCTTTGGCCAAACGTGTAATTTTGTGGTCAGTGATTCCGCTGAAAAGACATTTCTGAATGGGACCAGACATACACTATTGGCTATAATTATTAGGCAACCCCAGTTTTTTTTTAAAGAAATGATGTATTTCACACTATTTTTAGTCTTTATTGGTCAAGTGGATTAATTCTAAATGAAAATAGATTGATTTAGATTTGATGCACATGTTATTGTGCAGTATTAACAAAAGAACCATTCTATTTTCATTTACAATTATTCACTTGGCAATAAATACTAAAAAATAGTATGAAATACATCATTTTTTAAAACACCAAAGGTGGCCTAATAACTATGGCCGGAAGTGTGTGTGTATATATTGTATTAACTCGTTGACAAATGAAAACTATTCGAAAGTTCTACAATAAAATTGTATTGTATTGAACACTTTTGAATACAAATGTGTACTGGTCTAATTTAATTATGACCCAAAACTATATATATATATATATATATATATATATATATATATATTTTCTTTTTTAATATATATATATATTTTCTTTTTTAATATATATATATATATATATATATATATATATGTGGTTAAATAAAATAAGGACAAGAGGAAAACTGTATTTTAAATCGCCTACGCGTTTCGTCCGTGATGGACTTTTTCAAGGCAGAAAGACGAAACATGTTACGGAAATTCTTTTGTTGTAGTTATATATATTATGTGCCTTTCTTTTTGCATTTTGAATGAAATATATATATATATATATATATATATATATATATATATATATATATATATATATATATATGCATTCTTCAACGTTTGTGCGCGCAAAGAACCGTCTGTCAAAAGAACAGTTTTTCCCTTGACACCGCTAATATTTTAACTACCTTCACTCCTCGGTAATGTTTAATAAACTGATCTTCCAGTAATTACTACTTATTAATATACTGATATAATATAATCTATCTCTTCTCCCTTCAGCTATGGGCTAAATGGCAGGATAGATTGGGTTCTGTAGCCTTGGTTGGGAACCAGTCTACTTATACATACACCGAAATGTGTATCACGTATGGCATTTAACTGACTGAATATAATAGTTGGAAACAATTAAAGCTTCTACTGGACATAAAGTGGGGGATCGGTTTGTTATTGTTATGAAGTAATAAACTGATCTTCCAGTAATTACTACTTATTAATATACTGATATAATATAATCCATCTCTTCTCCCTTCAGCTATGGGCCAAATGGCAGGATAGATTGGCTTGTATAGCCTAGGTTGGCAACCAGTCTACCACAGAAAGTAATGGCAAACTATTACGGAAAAATCTCCTGCACAGTCAGTCATGTCACTAAAGAGACATGATCACCCAAGCGTGTATCAGGTATGGCACTTAACTGACTAAGATTGTAGAGGATCAAATTTATTGTTGAATTTTTTTAATAAAAATGTATTACTGATAATTTGATTATAAAATGTATTTTCATATTTTTTGGCTGTTGTATGATCGTCATTTTGCTACAAAACGCATTGTTAGTAATTTTGTATAAAAATGTATTACTGTTAATTTTAAAATAAAAATGCATTTTTGTACTTTTTAATCTTGTATTTCTTGTCATTTTGCTATAAAAACATTGTTAGTTAAAAAACCTATTGTTGGTTATTTTACTATAAAATTATAATGCTTGTTACTGTATTACAAAATGTATTCTAGCTAATTCTACTATAATATATATCGTTTGTAAATCTACTATAAAATGTACTGTTGCGCATTTCGCTATAGACTATATTACTAGTATTTTTTAAAGTATTGCTAGTATTAATACGAGTGTTTTGATTTTTGTTTGGGGCTTCACTATTTGCTAATAGTTGTTAAGATCTGAAAAAATAGATATACAGGCAGATAAACAGACACGCATACAAACATCTTGCCTTTTATATATATATATATATATATATATATATATATATATATATATATATATATATATATATTATCGATTTTCTGCACTATTATAGGAACTGCAACCTTGAAACTTCTGAATATCGTTTCTTATGGCTTTGTCCATGAGTGTATCAAATTTGATTAAAATCGGACCACTCCTTCTATAACCCGATTTTTTCGATTATCGATTTTCGATATTTATCTGGGGAACCTCGACACAAAACCTAGATGCTTATAGTACAACTGTGTAAATTTTCAAGAAAATCGGTTCAGCCGTTACGGAGTCTATAGGCAACGGACACACAGGCACACACACACACACACACACACACACACACATACACACACACCGGCAAATTTTCATTTACAAATAAGTTTAGATATTACTAGTATTTTTTTAAGTATTGCTAGTATTTTTACAATAGAAATGTATGTTCAATCATAATAGTGTTTTGAATTTTGTTTGGGGCTTCACTATTTGCTAATAGCTGTTACCCTCACAGCTGCAACGCTCCTCAAAAGTTCCAATCTCTCGACCACAGACCTTGCTGCTGAATGTAGTTTATCATCATACTCAGTACTAGTGATAATTGTTACGTATTCCCTAGGAAAATATTACATAGCAATTAAGTATTATTTTTATTGTATCTAACGGCGTTTTCTTGCTTTCTAATATTGTTAGTAAATTTACAATAAAAGTGCATATTAGATATATTTTTTATATAAATAGCAATTATTTTCTTCATTTTAATTCAAATTGTGGAAATTATGATTATTTAGTGCATTTTTATGAAAATTGGCGAAATTAAGATTATTTCCTGTATTTTAAGGAAAGTTTTCAAAATTATGATTATTTTCTGCATTTTAGTGTAAATTGTCGAAATTATAATTTTTAACTGTATTTAATTCAAACAGTTGAAATTGTGATTGTTTTATTTATTTTATCACAAATTATCGGAATTGCTTCATTTTAATTCAGATAGTTAAAATTTATAATTATTTCCTGCATTTTAATGCGAATTGACAAAATTATGATTGTTTTCTGTATTTTAAAGCAAATTGTCGAAATTATCATTTTATCCTGCATTTTAATGAAAATTTTCAAACTTATGATTATTTTCTGCATCTTAATACATATTCTCGAAATTATATTTTCTCCTTCATTTTAATTCAAATTGTCGAAATTATGATTTTTTCCTGCATTTTAATGAAATTTTTAAAAGTTATGATTATTTTCTGCATCGTAATGCATATTCTCGAATTTATGTTCCTCTTTCATTTTAATTCAAATTGTCGAAATTATGATTTTATCCTACATTTTAATGAAAATCTTCAAAATTATGATTATTTTCTGCATCTTAATACATATTCTCGAATTTATGTTTCTCCTTCATTTTAATGCAAATTGTCGAAATTATGATTGTTTTCTGTATTTTATGTGCGTTGTAATGCAGTGGATATCGGCTCGGAATGAGAAATAGGAGAGCCGAGTTCGAATTCCAGTCGAATTCATTGCATTCACTTACGCGCAAATACCCTTGGAAAAGGTATTAATCCGTCTCTTCCCTCCAGTTATGGGTTAAATAATAGGACAGATTGGGTTCTATAGCCTTGGCTGGCAACCAGTCTACCGCAGAAAGTAATGGCAATCTACTGAAGGATAATCTTCTGCCCAGTCAGTCATGTCTCTTTCGAGACATGATCACGCAAGCGTCTATGGCACTTAACTGACTGACTGAACCTGAAATTATGATTATTTTAATCATATCAATTTAGACAGTCAAAATTACGATTATTGCTTGCATTTTAATGCTATATGTCGAGTTTATTTTTTGTCTGCATTTTAATGCAACTTGTCAACTTTTTGATTATTTCTTTCATTTTATTGTAAATTGTCGAAATTATGATTATTCTCTGAATTTTCATGCAAATTATCGAAATTATCATTATTTTCCGCATTTTAATTCAAATTTCTGAAATTATGATTATTTCTGCATTTTAATGCAAATTGTCGAAATTATGGTAGTTTTCTGCATTTTAATTCAAACTGTTGAATCGCGCCTATTTCCTGCATTTTAATGGAAATTGTTGAAATTATGATTATTTCCGCATTTTAATGTATATTTTCTAAAATATATCTAATTTCTGCATTTTAATGCAAATTTTCAAAAATATATCTAATTTCTGAATTTTAATGCAAATTTTCAAAAATATACCTAATTTCTGCATTTTAATGCAAATTTTCAAAAATATATCTAATTTCCGCATTTTAATGCAAATTTTCAAAAATATATCTAATTTCTGCATTTTAATGCAATTTTTCAAAAATATGTCTAATTTCTGCATTTTGATGCAAATTGCTGAAATTATGATTTTGTGCATTTTATTGTAAATTGTAAATCTTATGATCTTTTTTCTTGCATTTTAATTCAAATTGTCGAAATTATGATCGTTTCCTGCATTTTAATGCAAATTTTGAAATTATAAATACAAGACAATTTGTATTTATCAGTCCGTGCTTCCAGCTCACTGACTCGTGATATAAAGATTGAAAGGACGAGTGTTACTCTTTTCTTATTAAAAAAAAAACCGTATCCCTTTAGAATATAAGAGATTATGACTCTCTACAATGCGAATTACCATTAATTCTTGGAATACTAGTAAACTGCATTTCTGTTGCCATCGCTACAGCTTGAAATTCACAATTTTCGTTCTCTTACAGTGGTTGTCAACAAGTTTAGATAGAAGAGGTTATGCTAAATGTTATGTCGATCTCCGCTACAGTGAAAAAAAATCACCGGCTACCTATCTACGTTACTCATTATGAAACAGCATGCTACATACGAGTCTCAAGCATGTAATAGTGATGCAGTCACATGACCTTTTAAATCATCATAAACAGCAACATATATGTATATAGTTGCTAACATATAAGCATATGTGCGCACACACATATATAAAATGGCATATATAGACATTCATATATTTTATCCCTTTAAACGTTATTTATAGCGAATGCTAGACAATCTCATCAAAGATGAAGGATAGACTTGAAGCAGAAAGTAATGGCAACCTACTGCGGGATAATCTTCTGCCCAGTCATGATCGAGACATGATGATATTTAACTGACTGACTGAATATAATAGTTGGAAACATAATGAAAACTTCTACTGATCATAAAGTGGGGGATCTCTTTTCTATTGTTATGAAGTAGTAAACTGATCCCCCTCGAATTACTACTTAATAAAATAATACATCTCTTCCCCATCTAGCTATGAGTCAAATAATTTGGGTTCTATAGACTTGGCTGGCAACTGCGGGATAATCTTCTGCCCAGTCAGTCATGTCACTTTTGAGACATGATCACCCAAGCGTGTTTCACGTATGGCACTTAACTGATTGATGGTCTAGCTGTAGACATTCATATATTAGGTTGTCCCAAAAGTTCGTAAACACTTGCGAAAAATTGAATTTTTATGCAATTTTGCGTTAATATTGTTATAGTGGTCTTCATCTTTGTATTCCCGATGGCAATTGATACAATTGAGCTGCGAGTTTTGATTCGTTACTGCTGGAAGCGAGGTCTTTCAACCAGAAAAGCTGCAGAAGAGATTTGTGCTGCCGATGGTGAAGGAACAATTGCATATGCGGCGATCTCAAAGTGGTACAAGCGTTTCGATTCTGGCGACATGAATCTTGAAGATAAGCCACGTTCGGGACGGCCGTTAAAGTTGGATGATGGAGACTTCACAAAACGGGGTGGGCATTGTACCTTCATCGAGCACTCGAGAATTGGATTTGGCAAATCGACAATTCACCGACATTTGAAGCAACTTGATTTTGTTCACAAAAAGCCGCGCCAAGAACCGCACGAACTCATCGAAGTACAAGCCAACAGACGAGTTGAAATTTGCCGTCAATGGCTCAGCAATCCATTGGACGACTGTTTTTAGAAGTGCATTGTGACATCCGACGAGAAATGGATCTATCTGGTCAAGCACAATCGAGACAAGCGATGGGTTCAGAAAGGGCAAGAGACACCGTCGGTTCCAAAACAAGATCGATTCAGCAAAAAAGATATGTTGTGCGTTTGGTAGAACTTTGAAGGAATCGTGCATTTTGAGTTGGTTCCGAATGGTCGTGCCATCAGTGTCGAACTTTACTGTCAGCAATTTGAGCGGGTCTGCGAAAAATTGAAGCAAAAGACCCGGCTCTGATCAACCGAAAGCGCACTTTGATGCAGCAGGACAATGCCAAGCCACACACCACCAGAAAGACCAAAGACATGTTTGAAGAGCTGGACGGCGTTGAGGTTCTGCCACATCCAGCCTACAGTCCTGACTGTGCTCCATCAGATTACAGCCTTTTCCGCTCAATGCAACACTTACTGAAGGGCCGCCGATTCAACTCGTTTGAAGTCGAGGAAGCGTGTCAAGAATTCTTTGATTCGAAGCCAACTGAATGGTTCTTTGACCAGATCCGAAAGCTTGCAGATCGATGGCAGAAAGTCTTGGAAAATTATGGCCTTTATTTTGAGCAATAATTTGTGTTGTTTTTGCGAGTTAGTTTTTTGCAAGTGTTTTCTGGTAACCTTAGATTACTTGGCGAGTAAAATTTCAATTTTTTGCAAGTGTTTACGAACTTTTGGGACAACCTAATATTTTATCACTTTAAACGTTGTTTATAGCGAATGCTAGACAATCTCATCAAAGATAAAGGGTAGACTTGAAGCAACCGAAGCATAGTTCTACAGAAGGATGCTGAAGATACCATGGACGGAACATGCGATGTTTTAGAAAGAATGGACACGAAAAGTAAACTGATACTGACATCAGGATAAGACAGCTGAAGTTTTTGGGGCATGTAATCAAGAAAGATGTGCGTCATGGTGCAGTGGATATCGACTCGGAACGAGAAATCAAGGAGCCGAGTTCGAATTCCCGTTGAATACCTTGTATTCACTTATGTGCAAATACCTTTGGGAAAAGTATTAATCCGTCTCTCCCCTCCATCTATGGGTTAAATAACAGGACAGATTGGGTTCTATAGTTTTGACTGGCAACAGTCTATCGCAGAAAGTAATGACAACCTACTGCGGGATAATATTCTGTCCAGTCAGTCATGTCTCTTTTGAGACGTGATCACCCAAGCGTGTTTCACGTATGGCACTTAACTGATTGATGGTCTAGCTCCCTGAAACCGTTTTGCTTATGACTTTGATTGTACAATACACGTAACAGCTTGAATTGTAGTCTTCCAAAAATTGACAGAATGCCGACAACAAAATCTTATTTGTCATGCTGGCAAGTAATTAAAAGCAAATATGAACTTTAGATAGTTTAATACAAATGTCGAACTCGGTTCCTTGATTTTTTGGAAGACACGGTAACAAGAAATGCTATCTTTCGGTTCAGAATGCTATCAGAGCGAGAATAATTTATGCAAAAAGGTCTACACGCAGGCTTTATCAGTTAAGTGCCATACGTGTTACACGCTTGGGCGATCATGTCTCAAACATGACAGACTGGGCAAATGTTCTCATAGTGAGTTACCATTACTTTCTGCGGTAGACTGGTTGCTAACCAAGTCTATAGAACCCAATCTGTGCAGCTACAGAACCCATTCTCTGGAATATTCAGGGATGTGCACTACAATCCGGAAAAACATATATTGAAAGAAAAATCGTTTTTATTCTGAATGACAAGTATATACATGACAAATTGCTTGATAACATTGTTATCTGATCTCTCCTGTATCATATTAACCAATCCAACCCCCTCCAGTTTCAATCACAGCCTCCACACGAGGCCAAAACCTCCTATAGGCCTTGGTCACCTGCTGCCTGGACACGTTGGCCACGACCTCGATGATGGCAGTCCTCATGGAGTCGACTATTGTCTGCACGTTTGTTGGACTGTCTCTAAAGTACATCCCATAAGGAATAGTCGCAAGGATTCAGGTCTGGTCTACTAGGGGCCAGAGTTCCTTTGACCAGATTCTTGTCACACCAAGCCTGGACCAAATTGGACGCATGAGCAGGAGCTCCGTCCTGTTGGAAGAGCCATGATATTCCTGCAGCTACCTGAACAATCCATGGCTTCACAACATTCTTCATGACATCCAGGTAGACCGTCTTCGTCGCGGTCTGAGCTCGGGTCTTCATCGATAAGGACCTGAAGCTGCTCCAGGAAGTCCTTGTTGCTCTTGAGAACCTCGGATCGGTCCTGTGTTTTTCTCTGAGGAGTCAGGGACTCACCCCCAGCCTCACCAGACACTTTGAAGGTCTTGGTAATGTCGTACACCGTCGATTTTGGGAAATGAAAAACTCAACAATCTCTTTTGGGCGTGCGGCCACAACGTAGGGCCACAATAATTGCAGTACGGCGCTTGAGTTCACAGGACATTTTGCTTAATTTGTTCTTAATTAACAGATTGTTGTCAAACAAATCTGAAACAAGAAAAAAATGATATATTTAATATGGCTGTCAATTTATGCCAAGTTAAAGTTAGTCCGGATTGTAGCGCACACCCCTGTACAGGGTGTATGGTTTGATGTGGTCGCAGACATTGTCTGACAGCCATGACTGGGTTCTCCTGCTTATGTGGCATGGTGCAGAATCCTGTTTCCACTCTTTTGACACAGTGCAGCACTCCCTCCTCAAAGCAATTCATGTAGGCGTCTGTGTTGTGTCTTTTCTTTAAAAAGAAATTAAAGAACTAACAAAATGTAAGTCAACATATAAAAAACAAAGATATGAAAAAATATGCGATTTTTTTCTTATCCGAAAAAACAGATTGTTTTATCTTTACATATGCAAATCAGGTAAACAGACGACAAGTCGAACAAAATAATCAAGCATGCGCGCGGAATTTTAAATAAGTAATTAGTATGCATATGTGTGCGTCTATAGATATGCTTGCGTATATGTGAGTACAGATGTTAGTGCGATTGTCTTCACACATGTGAAAAATGTACGTCGATATTGAAGAGTACTTTTGACTTTATACAGGCTAAATCAAAAAATATATTAAAGGCTATATTATTTAATACGGCAACATTTCGAAAGCAGGGTATTCTTATCCATTATTTGTTTATAATTTTACTTTAAGAAATCCAACCTCAGTTGGATTTTTTTCATATACACTACCAGCCATAATTATTAGGCCACCCCAGTTTTTTTTAAAAAGAAAAGATGTATTTTATACTATTTATTGCTGAATGAAAATAGAATGGTTTTTTTTTTTGCTATTATTATTTTGCAAAATTTTACAAGGCAAGGAAGCAATGATGAACTCGTCCTAATCAACCTAAATTTTCTTCATTCTTTCATTGATGAAACTGCAATATAGGTAATTATTAAATATTTATAAATTCATTTGATGCACATGTTATTGTGCAGTATGAACAAAAGAACCATCCTATTTTCATTTACAATCCTTCACTTGGAAATAAATACTAAAAAATGGTATGAAATACATCATTTTTTAAGACACTGGGGTGGCCTATTAATTATGTCCGGTAGTGTATGTGCTGTCTTGATCACGGAATATATGTCTTTGGCCAAACGTGTAATTCCGCTGACAAGACATTTCTGAATGGGACCAGACATACACTATTCGCTATAATTATTAGGCAACCCGAGTTTTTTTTTAAAGAAATGATTTTTAGTACTTATTGTCAAGTGGATAATTCTAAATGAAAATAGATTGATTTAGATTTGATGCACATGTTATTGTGCAGTATTAACAAAAGAACCATTCTATTTTCATTTACAATTATTCACTTGGCAATAAATACTAAAAAATAGTATGAAATACATCATTTTTTAAAACACCAAAGGTGGCCTAATAACTATGGCCGGAAGTGTGTGTGTATATATTGTATTAACTCGTTGACAAATGAAAACTATTCGAAAGTTCTACAATAAAATTGTATTGTATTGAACACTTTTGAATACAAATGTGTACTGGTCTAATTTAATTATGACCCAAAACTATATATATATATATATATATATATTTTCTTTTTTAATATATATATATATTTTCTTTTTTAATATATATATATATATATATATATATATATATATATATATATATATGTGGTTAAATAAAATAAGGACAAGAGGAAAACTGTATTTTAAATCGCCTACGCGTTTCGTCCGTGATGGACTTTTTCAAGGCAGAAAGACGAAACATGTTACGGAAATTCTTTTGTAGTAGTTATATATATTATGTGCCTTTCTTTTTGCATTTTGAATGAAATATATATATATATATATATATATATATATATATATATATATATATATATATATGCATTCTTCAACGTTTGTGCGCGCAAAGAACCGTCTGTCAAAAGAACAGTTTTTCCCTTGACACCGCTAATATTTTAACTACCTTCACTCCTCGGTAATGTTTAATAAACTGATCTTCCAGTAATTACTACTTATTAATATACTGATATAATATAATCCATCTCTTCTCCATTCAGCTATGGGCGAAATGGCAGGATAGATTGTGTTGTATAGCCTAGGTTGGCAACCAGTCTACCACAGAAAGTAATGGCAAACTATTAACAAAAAATCTCCTGCACAGTCAGTCATGTCACTAAAGAGACATGATCACCCAAGCGTGTATCAGGTATGGCACTTAACTGACTAAGATTGTAGAGGATCAAATTTATTGTTGAATTTTTTTAATAAAAATGTATTACTGATAATTTGATTATAAAATGTATTTTCATATTTTTTGGCTGTTGTATGATCGTCATTTTGCTACAAAACGCATTGTTAGTAATTTTGTATAAAAATGTATTACTGTTAATTTTAAAATAAAAATGCATTTTTGTACTTTTTAATCTTGTATTGCTTGTCATTTAGCTATAAAAACATATTGTTAGTTAAAAAATCTATTGTTGGTTATTTTACTATAAAATTATAATGCTTGTTACTGTATTACAAAATGTATTCCAGCTAATTCTACTATAAAATATATCGTTTGTAAATCTACTATAAAATGTACTGTTGCGCATTTCGCTATAGACTATATTACTAGTATTTTTTAAAGTATTGCTAGTATTAGTACGAGTGTTTTGATTTTTGTTTGGGGCTTCACTATTTGCTAATAGTTGTTAAGATCTGAAAAAATAGATATACAGGCAGATAAACAGACACGCATACAAACATCTTGCCTTTTATATATATATATATATATATATATATATATATATATATATATATATATATATATATATATATTATCGATTTTCTGCACTATTATAGGAATTGCAACCTTGAAACTTCTGAATATCGTTTCTTATGGCTTTGTCCATGAGTGTATCAAATTTGATTAAAATCGGACCACTCCTTCTATAACCCGATTTTTTCGATTATCGATTTTCGATATTTATCTGGGGAACCTCGACACAAAACCTAGATGCTTATAGTACAACTGTGTAAATTTTCAAGAAAATCGGTTCAGCCGTTTCGGAGTCTATAGGCAACGGACACACAGGCACACACACACACACACACACACACACACACACAAACACACACCGGAAATTTTCATTTACAAATAAGTTTAGATATTACTAGTATTTTTTTAAGTATTGCTAGTATTTTTACAATAGAAATGTATGTTCAATCATAATAGTGTTTTGAATTTTGTTTGGGGCTTCACTATTTGCTAATAGCTGTTACCCTCACAGCTGCAACGCTCCTCAAAAGTTCCAATCTCTCGACCACAGACCTTGCTGCTGAATGTAGTTTATCGTCATACTCAGGACTAGTGATAATTGTTACGTATTCCCTAGGAAAATATTACATAGCAATTAAGTATTATTTTTATTGTATCTAACGGCGTTTTCTTGCTTTCTAATATTGTTAGTAAATTTACAATAAAAGTGCATATTAGATATATTTTTTATATAAATAGCAATTATTTTCTTCATTTTAATTCAAATTGTGGAAATTATGATTATTTAGTGCATTTTAATGAAAATTGGCGAAATTAAGATTATTTCCTGTATTTTAAGGAAAGTTTTCAAAATTATGATTATTTTCTGCATTTTAGTGTAAATTGTCGAAATTATAATTTTTAACTGTATTTAATTCAAACAGTTGAAATTGTGATTGTTTTATTTATTTTATCACAAATTATCGGAATTGCTTCATTTTAATTCAGATAGTTAAAATTTATAATTATTTCCTGCATTTTAATGCGAATTGACAAAATTATGATTGTTTTCTGTATTTTAAAGCAAATTGTCGAAATTATCATTTTATCCTGCATTTTAATGAAAATTTTCAAACTTATGATTATTTTCTGCATCGTAATGCATATTCTCGAATTTATGTTCCTCTTTCATTTTAATTCAAATTGTCGAAATTATGATTTTATCCTACATTTTAATGAAAATCTTCAAAATTATGATTATTTTCTGCATCTTAATACATATTCTCGAATTTATGTTTCTCCTTCATTTTAATGCAAATTGTCGAAATTAAGATTGTTTTCTGTATTTTATGTGCGTTGTAATGCAGTGGATATCGGCTCGGAATGAGAAATAGGAGAGCCTAGTTCGAATTCCAGTCGAATTCATTGCATTCACTTACGCGCAAATACCCTTGGAAAAGGTATTAATCCGTCTCTTCCCTCCAGTTATGGGTTAAATAATAGGACAGATTGGGTTATATAGCCTTGGCTGGCAACCAGTCTACCGCAGAAAGTAATAGCAATCTACTGAAGGATAATCTTCTGCCCAGTCAGTCATGTCTCTTTCGAGACATGATCACGCAAGCGTCTATGGCACTTAACTGACTGACCGAACCTGAAATTATGATTATTTTAAGCATATCAATTTAGACAGTCAAAATTACGATTATTGCTTGCATTTTAATGCTATATGTCGAGTTTATTTTTTGTCTGCATTTTAATGCAACTTGTCAACTTTTTGATTATTTCTTTCATTTTATTGTAAATTGTCGAAATTATGATTATTCCCTGAATTTTCATGCAAATTATCGAAATTATCATTATTTTTCGCATTTTAATTCAAATTTCTGATATTATGATTATTTCTGCATTTTAATGCAAATTGTCGAAATTATGGTAGTTTTCTGCATTTTAATTCAAACTGTTGAATCACGCCTATTTCCTGCATTTTAATGGAAATTGTTGAAATTATGATTATTTCCGCATTTTAATGTATATTTTCTAAAATATGTCTAATTTCTGCATTTTAATGCAAATTTTCAAAAATATATCTAATTTCTGCATTTTAATGCAAATTTTCAAAAATATATCTAATTTCTGCATTTTAATGCAAATTTTCAAAAATATATCTAATTTCCGCATTTTAATGCCAATTTTCAAAAATATATCTAATTTCTGCATTTTAATGCAATTTTTCAAAAATATGTCTAATTTCTGCATTTTGATGCAAATTGCTGAAATTATGATTTTGTGCATTTTATTGTAAATTGTAAATCTTATGATCTTTTTTCTTGCATTTTAATTCAAATTGTCGAAATTATGATCGTTTCCTGCATTTTAATGCAAATTTTGAAATTATAAATACAAGACAATTTGTATTTATCAGTCCGTGCTTCCAGCTCACTGACTCGTGATATAAAGATTGAAAGGACGAGTGTTACTCTTTTCTTATAAAAAAAAAAACCGTATCCCTTTAGAATATAAGAGATTATGACTCTCTACAATGCGAATTACCATTAATTCTTGGAATAGTAGCAAACTGCATTTCTGTTGACATCGCTACAGCTTGAAATTCACAATTTTCGTTCTCTTACAGTGGTTGTCAACAAGTTTAGATAGAAGAGGTTATGCTAAATGTTATGCCGATCTTCGCTACAGTGAAAAAATATCATCGGCTACCTATCTACGTTACTCATTATGAAACAGCATGCTACATACGAGTCTCAAGCATGTAATAGTGATGCAGTCACATGACCTTTTAAATCGTCATAAACAGCAACATATATGTATATAGTTGCTAACATATAAGCATATGTGCGCACACACATATATAAAATGGCATATATAGACATTCATATATTTTATCCCTTTGAACGTTATTTATAGCGAATGCTAGACAATCTCATCAAAGATGAAGGATAGACTTGAAGCAGAAAGTAATGGCAACCTACTGCGGGATAATCTTCTGCCCAGTCATGATCGAGACATGATGACATTTAACTGACTGACTGAATATAATAGTTGGAAACATAATGAAAAGTTCTACTGATCATAAAGTGGGGGATCTCTTTTCTATTGTTATGAAGTAGTAAACTGATCCCCCTCGAATTACTACTTAATAAAATAATACATCTCTTCCCCATCTAGCTATGAGTCAAATAATTTGGATGATGGAGACTTCACAAAACGGGGTGGGCATTGTACCTTCATCGAGCACTCGAGAATTGGCTGATGAGCTTGGAGTTGGCAAATCGACAATTCACCGGCATTTGAAGCAACTTGATTTTGTTCACAAAAAGCTGCGCCAAGAACCGCACGAACTCATCGAAGCACAAGCCAACAGACGAGTTGAAATTTGCCGTCAATGGCTCAGCAATCCATTGGACGACTGTTTTTAGAAGTGCATTGTGACATCCGACGAGAAATGGATCTATCTGGTCAAGCACAATCGAGATAAGCGATGGGTTCAGAAAGGGCAAGAGACACCGTCGGTTCCAAAACAAGATCGATTCAGCAAAAAAGATATGTTGTGCGTTTGGTAGAACTTTGAAGGAATCGTGCATTTTGAGTTGGTTCCGAATGGTCGTGCCATCAGTGTCGAACTTTACTGTCAGCAATTTGAGCGGGTCTGCGAAAAATTGAAGCAAAAGACCCGGCTCTGATCAACCGAAAGCGCACTTTGATGCAGCAGGACAATGCCAAGCCACACACCGCCAGAAAGACCAAAGACATGTTTGAAGAGCTGGACGGCGTTGAGGTTCTGCCACATCCAGCCTACAGTCCTGACTGTGCTCCATCAGATTACAGCCTTTTCCGCTCAATGCAACACTTACTGAAGGGCCGCCGATTCAACTCGTTTGAAGTCGAGGAAGCGTGTCAAGAATTCTTTGATTCGAAGCCAACTGAATGGTTCTTTGACCAGATCCGAAAGCTTGCAGATCGATGGCAGAAAGTCTTGGAAAATTATGGCCTTTATTTTGAGCAATAATTTGTGTTGTTTTTGCGAGTCAGTTTTTTGCAAGTGTTTTCTGGTAACCTTAGATTACTTGGCGAGTAAAATTTCAATTTTTTGCAAGTGTTTACGAACTTTTGGGACAACCTAATATTTTATCACTTTAAACGTTGTTTATAGCGAATGCTAGACAATCTCATCAAAGATAAAGGGTAGACTTGAAGCAACCGAAGCATGGTTCTACAGAAGGATGCTGAGGATACCATGGACGGAACATGCGATGTTTTAGAAAGAATGGACACGAAAAGTAAACTGATACTGACATCAGGATAAGACAGCTGAAGTTTTTGGGACATGTAATCAAGAAAGATGTGCGTCATGGTGCAGTGGATATCGACTCGGAACGAGAAATCAAGGAGCCGAGTTCGAATTCCCGTTGAATTCCTTGTATTCACTTACGTGCAAATACCTTTGGGAAAAGTATTAATCCGTCTCTCCCCTCCATCTATGGGTTAAATAACAGGACAGATTGGGTTCTATAGTTTTGACTGGCAACAGTCTATCGCAGAAAGTAATGACAACCTACTGCGGGATAATATTCTGTCCAGTCAGTCATGTCTCTTTTGAGACGTGATCACCCAAGCGTGTTTCACGTATGGCACTTAACTGATTGATGGTCTAGCTCCCTGAAACCGTTTTGCTTATGACTTTGATTGTACAATACACGTAACAGCTTGAATTGTAGTCTTCCAAAAAATGACAGAATGCCGACAACAAAATCTTATTTGTCATGCTGGCAAGTAATTAAAAGCAAATATGAACTTTAGATAGTTTAATCCAAATGTCGAACTCGGCTCCTTGATTTTTTGGAAGACACGGTAACAAGAAATGCTATCTTTAGGTTCAGAATGCTATCAGAGCGAGAATAATTTATGCAAAAAGGTCTACACGCAGGCTTTATCAGTTAAGTGCCATACGTGTTACACGCTTGGGCGATCATGTCTCAAACATGACAGACTGGGCAAATGTTCTCATAGTGAGTTACCATTACTTTCTGCGGTAGACTGGTTGCTAACCAAGTCTATAGAACCAAATCTATGCAGCTGCAGAACCCATTCTCTGGAATATTCAGGGATGTGCACTACAATCCGGAAAAACATATATTGAAAGAAAAATCGTTTTTATTCTGAATGACAAGTATATACATGACAAATTGCTTGATAACATTGTTATCTGATCTCTCCTCTATCATATTAATCAATCCAACCCCCTCCAGTTTCAATCACAGCCTCCACACGAGGCCAAAACCTCCTATAGGCTTTGGTCACCTGCTCCCTGGACACGTTGGCCACGACCTCGATGATGGCAGTCCTCATGGAGTCGACTATTGTCTGCACGTTTGTTGGACTGTCTCTAAAGTACATCCCATAAGGAATAGTCGCAAGGATTCAGGTCTGGTCTACTAGGGGCCAGAGTTCCTTTGACCAGATTCTTGTCACACCAAGCCTGGACCAAATTGGACGCATGAGCAGGAGCTCCGTCCTGTTGGAAGAGCCATGACATTCCTGCAGCTACCTGAACAATCCATGGCTTCACAACATTCTTCATGACATCCAGGTAGACCGTCTTCGTCGCGGTCTGAGCTCTGGTCTTCATCGATAAGGACCTGAAGCTGCTCCAGGAAGTCCTTGTTGCTCTTGAGAACCTCGGATCGGTCCTGTGTTTTTCTCTGAGGAGTCAGGGACTCACCCCCAGCCTCACCAGACACTTTGAAGGTCTTGGCAATGTCGTACACCGTCGATTTTGGGAAATGAAAAACTCAACAATCTCTTTTGGGCGTGCGGCCACAACGTAGGGCCACAATAATTGCAGTACGGCGCTTGAGTTCACAGGACATTTTGCTTAATTTGTTCTTAATTAACAGTTTGTTGTCAAACAAATCTGAAACAAGAAAAAAATGATATATTTAATATGGCTGTCAATTTATGCCAAGTTAAAGTTAGTCCGGATTGTAGCGCACACCCCTGTACAGGGTGTATGGTTTGATGTGGTCGCAGACATTGTCTGACAGCCATGACTGGGTTCTCCTGCTTATGTGGCATGGTGCAGAATCCTGTTTCCACTCTTTTGACACAGGGCAGCACTCCCTCCTCAAAGCAATTCATGTAGGCGTCTGTGTTTTGTCTTTTCTTTAAAAAGAAATTAAAGAACTAACAAAATGTAAGTCAACATATAAAAAACAAAGATATGAAAAAATATGCGATTTTTTTTCTTATCCGAAAAAACAGATTGTTTTATCTTTACATTTGCAAATCAGGTAAACAGACGACAAGTCGAACAAAATAATCAAGCATGCGCGCGGAATTTTAAATAAGTAATTAGTATGCAGATACGTGCGTCTATAGATATGCTTGCGTATATGTGAGTACAGATGTTAGTGCGATTGTCTTCACACATGTGAAAAATGTACGTCGATATTGAAGAGTACTTTTGACTTTATACAGGCTAAATCAAAAAATATATTAAAGGCTATATTATTTAATACGGCAACATTTCGAAAGCAGGGTTTTCTTATCCATTATTTGTTTATAATTTTACTTTAAGAAATCCAACCTCAGTTGGACTTTTTTTTCATATACACTACCAGCCATAATTATTAGGCCACCCCAGTTTTTTTTAAAAGAAAAGATGTATTTTATACTATTTATTGCTGAATGAAAATAGAATGTTTTTTTTTTTTTGCTATTATTACTTTGCAAAATTTTACAAGGCAGGGAAGCAATGATGAACTCGTCCTAATCAACCTAAATTTTCTTCATTCTTTCCTTGATGAAACTGTAATATAGGTAATTATTAAATATTTATAAATTCATTTGATGCACATGTTATTGTGCAGTATGAACAAAAGAACCATCCTATTTTCATTTACAATCCTTCACTTGGAAATAAATACTAAAAAATGGTATGAAATACATCATTTTTTAAGACAGTGGGGTGGCCTATTAATTATGTCCGGTAGTGTATGTGCTGTCTTGATCACGGAATATATGTCTTTGGCCAAACGTGTAATTCCACTGACAAGACATTTCTGAATGGGACCAGACATACACTATTGGCTATAATTATTAGGCAACCCGAGTTTTTTTTAAAGAAATGATTTTTAGTACTTATTGTCAAGTGGATAATTCTAAATGAAAATAGATTGATTTAGATTTGATGCACATGTTATTGTGCAGTATTAACAAAAGAACCATTCTATTTTCATTTACAATTCTTTACTTGGCAATAAATACTAAAAAATAGTATGAAATACATCATTTTTTAAAACACTAAAGGTGGCCTAATAACTATGACCGGAAGTGTGTGTGTATATATTGTATTAACTCGTTGACAAATGAAAACTATTCGAAATTTCTACAATATAATTGTATTGTATTGAACACTTTTGAATACAACTGTGTACTGGTCTAATTTAATTATGACCCAAAACTATATATATATATATATATATATATATATATGCATTCTTCAACGTTTGTGCGCGCAAAGAACCGTCTGTCAAAAGAACAGTTTTTCCCTTGACACCGCTAATATTTTAACTACCTTCACTCCTCGGTAAAGTTTAATAAACTGATCACCCACTAATTACTACTTATTAATATAATATAATCCATCTCTTCTCCATTCAGCTATGGGCGAAATGGCAGGATAGATTGGGTTGTATAGCCTAGGTTGGCGACCAGTCTACCACAGAAAGTAATGGCAAACTATTACGACAAAATCTCCTGCACAGTCAGTCATGTCACTAAAGAGACATGATCACCCAAGCGTGTATCAGGTATGGCATTTAACTGACTAAGTTTGTAGAGGATCAAATTTATTGTTGAATTTTTTTAATAAAAATGTATTACTGATAATTTGATTATAAAATGTATTTTCATACTTTTTGGCTGTTGTATGATCGTCATTTTGCTACAAAACGCATTGTTAGTAATTTTGTATAAAAATGTATTACTGTTAATTTTAAAATAAAAATGCATTTTTGTACTTTTTAATCTTGTATTTCTTGTCATTTTGCTATAAAAACATATTGTTAGTTAAAAAACCTATTGTTGGTTATTTTACTATAAAATTATAATGCTTGTTACTGTATTACAAAATGTATTCTAGCTAATTCTACTATAAAATACATCGTTTGTACATCTACTATAAAATGTACTGTTGCGCATTTGGCTATAGACTATATTACTAGTATTTTTAAAGTATTGCTAGTATTTATACTAGTGTTTTGATTTTTGTTTGGGGCTTCACTATTTGCTAATAGTTGTTACCCTAACAGCTGCAACGCTCCTCGAAAGTTCCAATCTCTCAACCACAGACCTTGCTGCTGAATGTAGTCTATCGTCATACTCAGGACTAGTGATAATTGTCACGTATTCCCTAGGAAAATATTACATAGCAGTTCAGTATTGTTTTTATTTTATCTAACGACGTTTTCCTGTTTTCTAATATTGTTAGTAAATTTAAAATAAAAGTGTATATTAGATATATTTTAGATATAAATAGCAATTATTTTCTGCATTTTAATTCAAATTGTGGAAATTATGATTATTTAGTGCATTTTAATGAAAATTGGCGAAATTAAGATTATTTCCTGCATTTTAAGGAAAGTTTTCAAAATTATGATTATTTTCTGCATTTTAGTGTAAATTGTCGAAATTATAATTTTTTACTGTATTTAATTCAAATAGTTGAAATTGTGATTGTTTTATTTATTTTATCACAAATTATCGAAATTGCTTCATTTTAATTCAGATAGTTAAAATTTATAATTATTTCCTGCATTTTAATGCAAATTTACAAAATTATGATTGTTTTCTGTATTTTAAAGCAAATTGTCGAACTGATCATTTTATCCTGCATTTGAATGAAAATTTTCAAACTTATGATTATTTTCTGCATCTTAATGCATATTCTCGAAATTATATTTTCTCCTTCATTTTAATACAAATTGTCGAAATTATGATTTTATCCTGCATTTTAATGAAATTTTTAAAAATTATGATTATTTTCTGTATCTTAATACATATTCTCGAATTTATGTTTCTCTTTCATTTTAATGTAAATTGTCGAAATTATGATTTTATTCTGTAATTTAATGAAAATTTTCAAAATTATGATTATTTTCTGCATCTTAATGCATATTCTCAGAATTATATTTTCTCCTTCATTTTAATGCAAATTGTCGAAATTATGATTTTATTCTGTAATTTAATGAAAATTTTCAAAATTATGATTATTTTCTGCATCTTAATGCATATTCTCGAAATTATATTTTCTCCTTCATTTTAATGCAAATTGTCGAAATTATGATTTTATTCTGTAATTTAATGAAAATTTTCAAAATTATGATTAGTTTCTGCATCTTAATGCATATTCTCGAAATTATATTTTCTCCTTCATTTTAATGCAAATTGTCGAAATTATGATTTTATCCTGCATTTTAATGAAAATTTTCAAACATGATTATTTTCTGCATCTTAATACATATTCTCGAATTTATGTCTCTCTTTCATTTTAATGCAAATTGTCGAAATTATGTCTTGCATTTTATTGGAAATTGTAAAAATTACGATTTTTTTGTAATTAAATGCAAATTGTCGAAATCATGATTGTTTTATGCATTTTAACTTGACTTGCTGAAATTACGATTATTTCCTACATTTTAATGCAGTGTTGAATTTATATTTATTTAATTTATTTTAATGCAAACTGGCGAAATTAAAATCATTTAATGCATTTTAATGCAAATTATCGAAATTATGATTGTTTTCTGTATTTTATGTGCGTTGTAATGCAGTGGATATCGGCTCGGAATGAGAAATAGGAGAGCCGAGTTCTAATTCCAGTCGAATTCATTGCATTCACTTACGCGCAAATACCCTTGGAAAAGATATTAATCCGTCTCTTCCCTCCAGTTATGGGTTAAATAATAGGACAGATTGGGTTATATAGCCTTGGCTGACAACCAGTCTACCGCAGAAAGTAATGGCAATCTACTGAAGGATAATCTTCTGCCCAGTCAGTCATGTCTCTTTCGAGACATGATCACGCAAGCGTCTATGGCACTTAACTGACTGACCGAACCTGAAATTATGATTATTTTAAGCATATCAATTTAGACAGTCAAAATTACGATTATTGTTTGCATTTTAATGCTATATGTCGAGTTTATTTTTTGTCTGCATTTTAATGCAACCTGTCAACATTTTGATTATTTCTTCCATTTTATTGTAAATTGTCGAAATTATGATTATTCCCTGAATTTTCATGCAAATTATCGAAATTATCATTATTTTCCGCATTTTAATTCAAATTTCTGATATTATGATTATTTCTGCATTTTAATGCAAATTGTCGAAATTATGGTAGTTTTCTGCATTTTAATTCAAACTGTTGAATCACGCCTATTTCCTGCATTTTAATGGAAATTGTTGAAATTATGATTATTTCCGCATTTTAATGTATATTTTCTAAAATATGTCTAATTTCTGCATTTTAATGCAAATTTTCAAAAATATATCTAATTTCTGCATTTTAATGCAAATTTTCAAAAATATATCTAATTTCTGCATTTTAATGCAAATTTTCAAAAATATATCTAATTTCCGCATTTTAATGCAAATTTTCAAAAATATATCTAATTTCTGCATTTTGATGCAAATTTTCAAAAATATATCTAATTTCTGCATTTTAATGCAAATTTTCAAAAATATATATAATTTCCGCATTTTAATGCAAATTTTCAAAAATATATCTAATTTCTGCATTTTAATGCAATTTTTCAAAAATATGTCTAATTTCTGCATTTTGATGCAAATTGCTGAAATTATGATTTTGTGCATTTTATTGTAAATTGTAAATCTTATGATCTTTTTTCTTGCATTTTAATTCAAATTGTCGAAATTATTATCGTTTCCTGCATTTTAATGCAAATTTTGAAATTATAAATACAAGACAATTTGTATTTATCAGTCCGTGCTTCCAGCTCACTGACTCGTGATATAAAGATTGAAAGGACGAGTGTTACTCTTTTCTTATAAAAAAAAAACCGTATCCCTTTAGAATATAAGAGATTATGACTCTCTACAATGCGAATTACCATTAATTCTTGGAATAGTAGCAAACTGCATTTCTGTTGCCATCGCTACAGCTTGAAATTCACAATTTTCGTTCTCTTACAGTGGTTGTCAACAAGTTTAGATAGAAGAGGTTAACCTACTATCACTAGGAAAAAAGAATAGATAAATTCATGTCGGTATATATTAAGTAAAATCAAAAATAAAATTACATATTGTCCAACATTTTTTGCCAACCTGATTATTTACGATAAATTTTGTTACGAAAATGCGTGTAACAAAATTTATCCTAAATAATCAGGCCGATAGAAATAAATATATAAATATACTGTTTGATTAAAATCAGAATATCTACTTAAATACGAGTATCGATTAAATGTTCAAACAAATAAGTTAAATATGTTGGCTGTTAAAACCATTTCATTAATCATATATATATATATAATGATTTGTTTGAACATTATTTTTCATCGATACTCTTATTTAAGTAGATATTCTGTTTTTAATCAAACAGTATATTTATTTATTTATTTTTACCGGCCTGATTATTTACGATAAACTTTTGATACGAAAATATGTGTCATTCGGCAGGATTCGAAACTGCGACCCCAATCCACAAAGTAGAAGCCACCAATTGATTTGGCGCGTCTTAGACCTCTCGACCACGAATGACCATCAGTCAAAGCAAGTTTAATCAAGCCTATGTAACACGCTTTTTGTAACAAAAATTTATCGTAAATAATCAGACCGGTAGAAACAAATATATAATACTGTTTGATTATAAATAGAATATCTACTTAAATACGAGTATCGATCAAAAATAATGCTTAAACAAATCATTTCAAATTGTCGGTTGTTTATAACCAGTTTTGTTAACCTTCGTTAATTTCCATAATATATATATATATATATATATATATATATATATATATATATATGAAATTTTACGAAATAAATTATCTCCGACGTATTTTAAATTTATTTCTTTAATCATTATGTTTAATGGATGCTCATATTTGAATAGTTACTCTGTATTTTGCATAATTAAATAGTGTATTTATTTATATCTACCGGTCTGAATAACCGACAATTCTTGTTTGTAAAATCTGCATCCTTCGGCAGGATTCAAACCTTCATCCTCAAGGGAAACTAGTCAGTTGATCTGACGTGTTTTAGACAGCTCGATGTAAGTTTTTTGTTAACGAGCGGTCTAAGACACGTCGAATCAATTGACTAATTATTTGGGTCTTCAATTAACTTATTAGAAACGAGAAAAATTGATATACCACCATCCAAGGTGCTAAAATTATGCAAAAATATTAAGCATGAAATTGATAAAAATCAAAATCTTAGTTCGAATTACCTAAACAATTAGGTAGAAGCTCGTATAATAGAAATGAATTTCGGGTTTGTTGAAACGGGAGTTAACAGTAGAAATCTTTAAAAATATTCTTTTTATTATTCGTTAGGTTTAAACATCATGAGGAAACCTGAACAGAATAGCCAAGAAACATAACAACGTGTGGTAGAGTAGCTAACACCCCTCGAGCGCTCTCAAGAGTCGAATGTTCTGTAAACTGGCGTGGCTATAAAACTAAAAACTAATAGCCGTCTGGGATTTCGGAGTGTCATTGACGATTATTATCGGACTGTATTTTCTGCGATTCTAACGACTTAACCTCTCCTATCTTCTACTATTTGTTATTCTGTCTTCTGGTGTTTGTAATTGTTTGTCTTCTTAACCATTAGCACGGATATTGTACAGTAGACACTCAACACATATCTTCTGGGTATCGTCCTGCCACCTCGACGATACAACACAACGGAAAGTTGAATACTGACATTTGACATAGCTGACAGGCAGGACGGGAAAGACAATATTTCTCAGTGACGTGTCACCTTCCCAAAGTCCCTAATTTTGACTTTCTGTCTTAAAATATTGAATAGATTTTCTTATTCTAAGCTGATAAGAGCGTCTTATCGGCCAAGTGGTACACTGAATTGTCGTCTCATTGAGCAAGAAAGTTGTCTGTTATGCAAATTTTAGTTAGGCTAATGTGAGTTGAATTTCGTTAATATATTTATAAGATGAATTCAAAGGTTCAACTCATCAATACGCCACTTTTTCTGACACCCACTCTTTCCTTCTTCTTCTTCCTTCTTCTTCTTCTTCCTTCTTTTTCTTCTTCTTCTTCTTCTTCTTCTTCTTTCTTCTTATTATCCTCTTCCTTCTTCTTCTTCTTCTCCTCCTTTTTCTTCTTCCTCTCCTCTTTCTCCTCCTCCTCCTTCTTCTTTCTCCTTTTCCTTCTTCCTCTTTTTCTTCTTCTTCTTCTCCTCCTCCTCCTTCCTCCTCCTCCTCCTCCTCCTCCTTCTTCTTCTTCTTCTTCTCCTCCTCCTCCAATTCTTCTTCCTCCTCCTCTTCATTTTTCTTCTTCTTCTTCCTCTCCTCTTCCTCCTCCTCCTTCTTCTTCTTCCTTCTCTTCCTTATTCTTTTTTTGCTTCTTCCTGTCCTCCTCCTCCTTATTTTTCTTCTTCTTCTTCTCCTCTTCCTCCTCCTCTTTCTTCTTTTTCTTCTTGTTGTTCTTTTCTCTTCCTTCTTTTTGTTGTTCTTTTCTCTTCCTTCTTCTTCTTCTTCCTCTTCTTCTTTTTCTTCGTTTCCTTGTCTTTCTTCTTCTCTTCCCTCTCCACTTCATCTCCTCCTCCTTCATCTTCTTCTATTATTTTTCTACATTTCTTCTTCTTCTTCTTCTTCTTCTTCTTTCACTCTCTACTCTTTTCTCTACTTCCTTTACCCTTTCTTTCACTGTTACCTTCTTCTTCTTTATCTTATTTTTTCGCCTTTTACTTCTGTTCTCTCTATTTTCTTTCTTTTCCCTTTTAGTTTATCTCTCTCTACTTTCATTTCTCTTTCTTTTTTAGTTTCTCTTGTTGTTATGTCTGTCATTCATCTTCTTCTTTTTCTTCTTCTTCTTCTTCTACTACTGCTACAACTCTCTACCTTTGTTTTCTCTTCTTTCTTCTCCATTTCTTCTTCTTCTTCGACTTTTTCTTTCCTTTCTTCTCACCTTCTTTTCTTCTTCCTCTTCCTCTTTTTCTCTCTCTTAGGCCCTTACTTTTTCTTTACCTTCTCTTCTTTTATCTTTTTCATCTTCACTTTTGTTATTTATATCTTTTCCCTTTCATTTATTGTGCCACTCTCTCTCTCTCACTCACTCACTCTACTTATTTTCTTCTCCCTCTCTCTCACCTCTTCACTCTCCCACTATCGTCCTTTCTCTCTCCCCCTCTCCCTCTCTCTCCCCTCTTTCGCTCTCTCTCTTACTCACTCTCCTTATTTTCTCCTCCCTCTCTCTCACCTCTCCACTCTCACACTATCTCCCTTTCTCTCTCTCCTCTTTCTCTCTCTCTTCTCACTCACTCACTCACTCGCTTTCTTTTCTCCTCCCTCTCTCTTACCTCCCCACTCTCCCACTATCTCCCTTTCTCTCTCTCTTCTCTCACTCACTCTCCTTATTTTCTCCTCCTTCTCTCTCACCTCCCCACTCTCACACTATCTCCGTTTCTCTCTCTCTACCTTCTTTCTCTCTTTCCTCTCACTCACTCACTCACTCACTCACTCACTCACTCACTCACCTTCTTTTCTCCTCCCTCTCTCTCACCTCCCCACTCTCCTACTATCTCCCTTTCTCTCTCTCCACTCTCCCTATCTCTCCTCTCTGTCTCACTCACTCACTCTCCTTTTTTCTCCTCCCTCTCTCTCACCTCCCTACTCTCCCACTATCTCCCTTTTCTCTCTCCCCTTTCCCTTACTCTCCTCCTCTCTCTTTCTCTCTCATTCCCTCACTATCCTTCTTTTCTTCTCCCACTCTCTCACCTTCCCACTCTCCCACTCTCTCCATTTCTCTCTCTCCTCTCCCTCTCGCTCTCTCTCTCTCTCTCTCTCTCTCTTTCTCTCTCTCGCTCTTTTCTCTCTTTCTTTTTCTTCTCAACACCCTGCTCTTTTTCGAATAAATGTTTCAACGATTCATTTTTGGTTCAGTGTGTTTTCTCACCTGACTCCGGTGGTCAACTTCAATTAATCCACCTTCACGCTTTTATCTCAATGACAATGAATTCGTTATCTAGAGAGAAGAAGAAAAAAGAAGAAAAAACTTGCTTTGTCTGCCTTCAACGGCACGGCGGCACCGACCGAATTGTCGGCCGCAAATCCAAGTGGCGCCATTTGTCGACAAAACGTAGCATCTCACCTCAAACGCAAGTACACGAATCAAATACGTTGGCCTCCAATTGATAACGAGTGCAGCCATCCATAATCACCTTCTTGATATTTGGTCATGATTTAATTAACTGAGTTTCCGAACAGTATTTACATTATTCGGACTATTGTCCTAATCTTTGTTGCTATTTGCACGATGTTTCGGATGTTGTACGCTCCGGCCTTCGTCAGGAGCTAGGAATTTCGAACCGAACTCTTTATTAAAATCACTGGCCTATATGAATTCCATTCCTTGCGAAAAGTCTCGATTGGAAGTCATGAGTTATCTCCCTCTCACCCTGCAAATTTCTTGTTTACCACTGCTGTAGCCTGGTATTGAACTCACAACTCTAAGAGTCAAGTCAGGAACTAACCATCTACTAGGCCATGTGTCCTTAAAGAACAGAACAAGTGAATTTTTTGGACTTATAAACCTAATTTCCAGTAACTCTATTTTTTACCAGAGTTCATATTGCAATTTTTGATGTTAATGGTTTTCTCTAGTATTTCTGATGTTAATGGTTTTCTCTAGTATTTAACCAGAGCGCATATCTAGCATTTCTGATATTAATTGTTTTCTCTTGTATTTTTACCAGAGCTCATATATAGTATTTCTGACATTAATTGTTTTCTCTAGTAATTTTTACCAGAGCTCATATCTAGTATTTCTGATATTAATTGTTTTCTCTAATATTTTACCAGAGCTCATATGTAGTATTTCTGATATTGTTTTCTCTAGTGTTTTTACCAGAGCTCATATCTAGTATTTCTGACATTAATTGTTTTCTCTAGTGTTTTTTTACCGGAGCTCATATCTCGTATTTTTTATATTAAATGTTTTCTGTAGTAGTTTTTACCAGAGCTCATATACAAATTTTTTGCCCTAATGATTTTTTCTGGCATTTTGTATTACTGGTTCCCATATTGTGTTCATCTTTATGCTTGGTCGGCTTAGGAGATTTTTGAAGCCTAGCATATGTGCTGATTCCTTGAGTTTCCGAACTTGTTTAATTTAACAATGACCCTCTTTCAGCTCTAAATTCTAATGACATGACTTTTTCGGTTGAAAAATTTGCTTAAAAATTAATAAATAAATCATTTAGCGGTTCACAGCTTCTGCTCTGATGAGCTTCTTACCCTGGTTCCCGATCATATGAATTTAAGCGTGCTACTAGATTGGCGGGATGTGCGTTGGGGTGCAGTGGATATCAGCTCGGAACGAGAAACCGCGGGGGCCGAGTTCGAATTCCAGCTGAATCTATTGTATTCACTTACGCGCAAATACCCTTGGGAAAGGTATTAATCCGTCTCTTCCTTCCAGTTATGGGTTAAATAGCAGGACAGATTGGGTTCTATAGCCTTGGTCGGCAACCGGTCTACCGCAGAAAGCAATGGCAACCTACTGCGGGATAATCATCTGCCCAGTCAGTCATGTCTCTTTCGAGACATGATCGCCCAAGCGTGTATCACGTATGGCACTTAACTGACTAGATTGGCGGGATGTGCGTTGGGGTGCAGTGGATATCGGCTCGGAACGAGAAATCGGGGAGCCGAGTTCAAATTCCAGTTGCATTCCTTGTAGTCACTTACACACAAATACCCTGGGGAAAGACATTAATCCGTCTCTTGCCTCCAGTTATGGGTTAAATAACATGCATATATTTTATCACTTTAAACGTTATTTATAACGAATGCTAGACAATCTCATTAAAGGTGAAGGAAAGGCTTGAAGCAACCGAAATTTGGTCCTACAGAAGGATGCTTAGGATACCATGGACGGAACATGCGATGTTTTGGAGAGAATGGACACAAAAAGGAAACTGATATTTAACATCAGGATAAGACAGATGAAGTTTCTGGGACATATAATCAAGAAAGATGTGCGTTGTAGTGCAGTGGATATCGATTTGAAACGAGAAATGGGGAAACCGAGTTCGAATTCCATTTGAACTCTTTGTATTCACTTTCGTGCAAATACCCTTTGAAAGGTATTAATTAGTCTTTTCCCTCCAGGAATAACAAGATAGATTGGGGTCTATAGCCTTGGCTGGCAACCAGTCTACTGCATAAATTAATGGCAACCTACTGTGGGATAATCTTCTGCCCAGTCAGTCATGTCTCTTTCGAGACATGATCGCCCTAAGCGTATATCATGTATGGCACTTAACTGACTGACTAGATTGGCACATAGGTTTCACCCGTTTATCATCGAAATAATTAAATGTAACCGACTTCTATTCTAGTTGCTTCTTTTCTCACATTTACCTTTTGTGGATCTCCCTTACCTAAACTTGCTTCTGAGAGCTGCAATCTTCAAAAGTTTAAATGCAATGTCAATTGCCATCTCCTACCCAAATAAATCCCATTCACCTCTTATCCTTTCTTAAGCATCCTCTGTGCTCTGTTATTTTTATTTATTTATTTATTTATTTATTTTTGTTCCCTGTGCTTCAGTGGTAGTCCTGCTTTGATTGGGGTAAAATAATTATAAAAAAACATTAAAAACAAAAAGGAAAACCGTATAAACTTGAATCATGGTTTGTGTCGTCATTGGCGACCAAATTCTCAAAAATATAAGATACATAGATCACACAGTGCTGAAAGGAAAATACAGGGCCTCCTACAGACGGTAGTAAGGGAAAGCGTGAATAAAGGACTAAATATAAAATTCAAGAAAATTGAATGCATGATCATCAACAAAAAGAGAAGCCCAAAATGCTAACTACAGTTCGGGGATGCTAAAATCAAGCAGCTGCAGAGATTTAAATACTTGGGTAGTTTTCTGACAGCGGACGGAAAGTGCGACACTGAGATCCGAAGGCGCATTAGCATGGCGAAAGACGCATTTCGAAAGCTAAGCAGAGTATTAAGAGGCAGGAAGATTATTTCGGAAACAAAGAAAAGATTACTGAACTACTATGTGATACCTGTCCTATTGTATGGCAGCCAATGCTGGACGATCACCTCAAAGATTAAGGAGAGATTTAAAGCAACAGAAATGTGGTTCTACAGAAGGATGCTGAGGATAACATAGACCGAACATGGGGGCAACGACAAAGTTTTGGAGAGGATACAAACAGCAAGGGAAATTATATTTAGCATCAGGAAGAGGACGCTGAAGTTTTTGTGACACGTAATTACGAAGGAGGGCTTGGAGAATCTAATACTCACAAGACGGATAGAACGAGGCGGAAACAGAGGAAAACAGCGTGAGACATGCTTGATCGGCTTGAGCAAGTCGATGGCAGAGCAGAGTTTGTGTGAGATACCATGAGGAAAAGCGTTAAGAGCAACAAGGGATAGGGACAAGTGGAGGTCCATTATTGCCTACGTCCTGAAAGGACACGGCACATAAAGAAGTGATTTAACACTTTTAAAGACAAAACAAGCTCGAAGATGTCAAGTATTTCCTACGGCATATCACGTTGGATACACCGGTTCTCGTTCGATCACCGAAGTTAAGCAACGTTGAGCCTGGTCAGTAATTAGAGGGGTGACCACTTGGGAATAGCAGGTGCTGTAAGCGTTCAGTGACGGATGTGCGTTGTGGTGCAGTGGATCTCGGCTTAGAAAGAGAAATTGGTGAGCCGAGTTCAAATTTCAGTTGAGTACCCTGCATTCACTTCTAGTGTTGGTGTCAGAATAAAACACACCCTGGGTAGCCCTGGCGAAGCATCAAGTATTCAGCTATTTGACAAGATTATGAATTTCGCTATAAACTGCGCCAGGGTTCCAAATGCACAGGGAATACTGGAGGGGGTGTAGTGATTTCTATCTCGGCCAAGGCCGCAGGACGACGACGATTTCCTGAGTTTGAGTTTGAGTTTTGTTTTACGGCATATCAACACCTCTGTGGGTTATTAAATGCCAAAAAGGTGTGGTTCTAAGATATTTTTAATGTTAACTTTTAATATTTTAACTATATTATAAAATTTAAACTATATTTTAACTATATTTTAAAATTTAAAATAAATTTTACATTTTAACTATATTTTAAAAAAAAAACATTAACTGTATTTTAGGATATGTTTTAGATGATGATGATAAATTTAATATTTAGATGATGATGATAAATTTAATATTTAGACGATGATGATAAATGGAAGTCATTTCACTACGTTTATTGGGTAAGTTTCGTTTTGGGAATTTGTTAATTTGTAATTTTTCTGGTAAACAGAGAAAACATGGCTCATCTAAAGATTTACAAGTTCTGTTTTTTAAAATATTTTCCATTTTAAGGCAGGGTTTTTATTTGAATCTTTTAATTGCCAATAATAAGTAGAACGTGATGTGCTATTTCGTTAAGTTTTCTTATTAAAAGATAAGGTGTGAAAGTAATGGCGGATCTTAAAAGTATTCTTGGTACAACGGATGTAATATTTTATGACTGTAGGATTTTCTATGGTGAAAATAGAGCCTCGTTAGACAATAGAGTCAGTTAGACATTTATTTGCTAATGGACACTCAATAGGTTTTCGGCAATTATTTTTATTTTGATCGTTAGCTTTTTAGGATGTTGTTTATTGTTTAGGTTATTATATCTGTTTAAAATTCTATGTTTAAAATTCTATGATGATGTTTTTTGATGATCGTTTCAAGTTTATCACTACAGCTATAGCTTAATTTCAGTGTGTTTGTGTTAAAAATTGCTAAGAGGGTTATTTTTAGGGAAGTGTTTTTCAATTAATTTTAGGAATTTATTCCCTAACCTAATGCTTATAATTTGGTTAAATGGGGGGGTGTTTGTGTGCGTTGTGGTCCAGTGGATATCGGCTCGGAGCAAGAAATCGGGGAGCCGAGTTCGAATTCCAGCTGAATTCATTGCATTCACTTACGCGCAAATTCCCTTGTGAAAGGTATTAATCCGTCTATTCCTTCCAGTTATGGGTTAAATAACAGAACAGATTGGGTTCTATAGCCTTGGTCGGCAACCAGTCTACCACAGAAAGCAATGGCAACCTACTGCAGGATAATCTTCTGCCCAGTCAGTCATGCCTCTTTCGAGACATGATCGCCCAAGCGTGTATCACGTATGGCACTTAACTGACTGACCAAATGATATTTTTCTTTCTCTTTTTATTGTTATTGTTGTTATTATGATTATTGTATTTCAGGTCAAGGCATTTATAGCCGCTGTTTTTAAGGATAGTGACATAGAATTTGCTATGTTTATAAAAAAAAATGTTTTCACTAGAAGAATTGTTTCTAATTCTGTTTTCAATAGAGAAGATTATAGGCTTGATGATTATAGAGAAGATTATAGGCTTGATGATTATAGAGAAGATTATAGGCTTGATGATGAGAATGGTTAAATTTAGGATGGATGTATATAGAATTAGCATTAGTTTTTAAGTAGGGAGAGTATATTTCATCGATTAGATTAAGTGTTACATCTAGGAAGTCTACCTTATTTAGATTAGTTTTGGTAATTACCTTAAGGTTAAGACTTGTCAGTTTCCTATATATTAATTTTCTTATTTTATTGGCTTTAACATTTGTGGAATTTTTTACCACTATAAGACCATCACCCCTGTACAACCCTATATCCTTAACAACATAGCCTACAAAGCTACCCTGAAAAATAACGCCAACACAAACGAAAAGTTTTACATAAGAGCAACAGAAACATTCTTTAAAAAAAGATACAATGCTGACAAAACATCACCCAATACAGAAAAATACAAAAAGAAAACAACGCTATATATATATATATATATATATATATATATATATATATATATATATATATATATATGAAACCAAAAAGAAAGTAACATGACTACCAAAATTAAATAGAAAATATTAAAAATGCGCATTACCACATAGCAGAAACAGCAGAAAACATAAATTATGCCTGGAAGAAAAATGCGCAATAATCAGCTTTAAAAACAAAAATGAAATATTAAATAAAAAAAAAGACACAATGGGAAAATGAAGGCATGCTAACAAATGTCTACTTTCCTACAGAAATAAAAAAATGACAAATATACAAATACTCAATCACGACAAAAAAAACAAAAAATAATATAACAACTACTAAACAAAAAAGAAACACACATAAAGTTCTAAAACACAAATATACACAAAAACACAAAGAGCCAACCATGATGTTAAAAAAGAAACTCTTAAGAGATCGAACAAACATGGTAAAAAAGCTGAAGGGTCAACCTAAACGACAAAAACAAGCCGAACAAAAAAATAATTAATCGGAAACCCACTCACGTGTATATTAAAAGCAATAAATAAAGCATTAAGAAAAAAATCAAGCACATGCACAATAAAAATAAGGAAAAAGGAAATTAACCAAATACAAGCCGGACCACTCCAATAAAATATAAAATTACGCTTCTTCTTCTATGTGCCATGTCCCTTCAAGACGTAGGCGATAATGGCTTTCCACGTATCCCTATCCTTGGTGGCTCTTAGTACACTTTCTCTAGTTAACCCCACCCAAACTCCGCTCTGCCATCCACCTGCTCAGGCCATTCAAATATGTTATCCGCTGTTTTCCCCTGTCTCTCTTTCCCTCTATCTGATCTGTGAGTATCAGATTTTTCATGCCCTCTTTCTTCATTGCATGTCACAGGAACTTTAGCTGTCTTTTTCTGATGCTCAGTATTAATTTCCTTTTCGTTTCCATCATTTCCAAAACCTCATCATAGCTCACATGCTCGATCCCATGATATTCGCAGCATCCTTCTGTAGAACCAAATTTCAGTTGTTTTTTCCTTTATCTGTGATGATTTTGTCCAGCATTCACTGCCATATTGAAAGACAGAGATCAACTAACAATCCAGAACTCTTCTTTTTTTTTTTTTTGTTTCTAGCGAAATTTTCCTGTCTCTATTCAGTTTCTGGAGGCTCCTTATAAAAAGGAATGAGAACCGGGACTCAACAGCAGAAATCGAGCCCTGACGAGTGAAGACATCATCACGGTGTCCTCACGAAACTTGGAAGTTGGCATGATTGCTCTAAAACTATCAGCGTTCTATCTTTAACTCGATATCGAACACTTTTCTATATAAAAAATATGCTTGGCAAAGTACTTTTAATCACTAAAACTACTAAAATGCAACAATCAACACTATATATATATATAAGCATGCTGTGTAGATATAGAGTTCTAAATATATATGTATATAAATACATATAGATCAGATATAAGAAAAAAGTTAATTACTAAAACTACTAAAATGCAACAATCGGTGTAGATATAGAAGAATCCAAAGGAGTATCCTGTACATACAGTGGAAGGATAACTCTCTAGAAGAGCTCTAAATATATATGTATATAAATATATATAGAGCAGATATAAGACAAAATTAAGGAAGGCATGTTATTTAATAGTAAATCGGAAGTATAGACCTATTTCAGGCGAACCATCATCAGCTTTCTTCTTTATCGTACAGAAGATTTTACTCGAATTAGTGTAAAATCTTCTGTACAATAATGACGAAAGCTGATGATGGTTCGCCTGAAATAGGTTTATACTTCCGATTTACCATGAAATAACGTGTCTGCCTAAATTTTTTCTCATATATATATATATATATATATATATATATAAAGACGTATCTGTTCAGTTTTGTAACCGAATCATAAGCAAAGCAATTTATAAAGAATTAATAATTTTTCTAATTTGACTGGTTTTTTTAATTAAACTTATTTGGATGACAAATTGTTGCCTAAATATAATACATATACATAAATACGTGTACAAGCGTAAACACACGCGTATATACACATATACGCACAAAGAAAAAGAAAAAAAGCTGTTTAACATTAATAAAAACGCATAATTTTTTTTTACTTTAATATAAAAATAGTAATGAAAATGTGAAAATCGGCGGACAGTTACTGATACCTTCTGACGAGTGGACCGAATGGTTGCAAAAATGTTAGTTTTGCACTAAAACTATCAACGCTCTATCTCTACCCTGATATCGAACACTTTACAATAAAAAAAACTTTTATCAATAAAACTTCTGAAAAAGCAACAATTTTGGCGCCAAAACTTCTGAAAAAGCAGTAATCTTGGCGCCAAAAACGATCACAAGTGAATATATTTGTTGTAATCGTTTTTTGAGCCAAGATATGAGAAAGATTAAAAAAATTTAGATGAAAACTTATCACTGAATATGAAGAAAACGAAATGGAAAATATTGAACAAAAGGGAAGAAAAAAAGAAAAAAGTAAGAAATTATGTCACTTAGCAGCCTCCATAATTTATCAAAACTTTTCAGTCAATCTTTATGAGCGTCTCTTAAATTTAAGGAATGTCTAAAAAAATGAACATTTTTTTCTTATTTATAAATACTTGCTGAAAAATCAAATCCTTTCATTTGCCATCATTCAGTAAGTCCATCAGAGAACGAAAAGCGTCGGCTAAGGTAAGTTTTTGTTTTATATATATATATATATATATATATATATATATATATATATATATATATATATATCGACTACTTTTAAGTTTGTTAACCAAGTCAAACACATGATTCAAAATGTAAATAAAAATAAAAATCTATGTAATAATTCTAAAGTAAAAACGAATAATCAATTCTACTCATGTCTGGCGTCACAAAGGTTAAAAAAGCACCGGTTTAACCAAGTTGGGAGGAAACTGTGATACAAAATTAACATGCGTTCTTCGTGATAATTTAATTCGTTCTTTCTCTGATAAAAATATTTCGAGTTAATCTTCTTGATGCCTTATAAAATCACACCAGGCCAAAGTGATACCATTTAGCATCCTATTTTGTGTTTTTTTCTATATTCATTAGTACGCATGAGCGTTACGCCCAGCCAACACTTCATGAATAATAGTCTATTCCGTTTTGATCACATGGAAAGAAGAAAAAAATCACTAGTTGATTCTAGTTAAAGAAAGAAAGAAAAAAAGAAAGATGAAGATAAGATAAAATATTAGTCTATGAGGATGTATTTACATTATTCGGACATTGTCCCCATCTTTGTTGTCATTTGTACGACGTTTCTGCCGTTGTACACTCTAGCCTTCTTCAGGTGCTAGGAATTTCAAACCGAACCCTTTATTACAATCATTTGGGTATACCATAGTTCCTGACTTGATTCTTAGAGTTGTAAGTTCAATACCAGGCTACAGCAGTGGTGAACAAGTAACTTACAGGGTTAGAGGGAGATAACTCATGACTTCCAATCGAGGCTTTACGCAAGGAATGAGGATGATATAACCCAGTGATTGTAATAAAGGGTTCGGTTCGAAATCCCTAACACCTGAAGAAGGCCGGAGCATACAACGGCCGAAACGTCGTACAAATGGCAACAAAGATTAGGACAATAGTCCGAATAATGTAAATACTGTAAGATAGAAAAGTTTACCATCTGATAATATCTCATAAATAATGGACTATTTCGTTTTGATCACGCGGAAAGAAGGGGAAAATACGCTATTAGGTTTCACTGAAAGAAAGAAAGAAAGAAAGAAAGAAAGAAAGAAAGAACAGGGAAAAGAAAAAGAAAAAAGAAAGAGAGAAGAGAGGGAAAGAGAGGGAAATAGAACGATAAAAAGAAAGAAAGAAAGAACAGTAAAAAGGAAAGAGAGAACAGAAAGAGAGAGAGATTAGGAAATAGAACGATAAACAGAAAGAAAGAAAGAAAGAAAGAAAAACAGGCAAAAGAAAAGTAAAAAGGAAAGCGAGAACAGAGAGAGAGAGAGAGTAGGAAATAGAACGATAAACAGAAAGAAAGAAAGAAAGAAAGAAAGAAAGAAAGAAAGAAAGGTAAGATAGAATATTTTGCCATCTCTGACAATATCTCATAAATAATGGATTATGTTATTTTGATCACGTGGAAAGAAAGAAAAAGATACTACTTTGTTTAAGAAAGAAAGAAAGAAAGAAAGAAAGAAAGAAAGAAAGAATTACAGCAGTACTTTTTTAGAGTAGAAAATATTTCCAGCAATACATTTTTTAAGGGAAAAAAATTAACATCAGTACATTTTTGAAGGAAAAAATATATATATACCAGTTATACAGTTGCCTCTCAACAAAAGCCTATTTACAAAAATACATCAATGAAACCTGATCTACAAACTGATTTCTTACAAAGAATACATATTCTGTTCATACGAATCTATTGTAAAAAAATCTTGTTGGCATTAAATAACCTATTAAGACTGATATGCTGTTAAAATAAATACATTATGCATTGAAGACTTGAAACAAAAACTTTTTTTCTCTCTCCAATATCCAAAATTCAAGTCTTTGCAATCACTTTTCTAATGTCTTAATATTCAAAACCTAGAATAATTCTATATGGCGTCGCGCGGAATTATCTCGGACATATACATGTATGCATACACACACATACCCACATGCAACTTCATTGGGACCCGCAACGTCAGAGAGCCGTCGCGGGAACATGTGACAACCTTTCAAACTTTCTTCTAATTACCGTCACAACGACGTACTAACTCAGAATGCTACAGAACATTCTATCAATGATTCTTCCTTTCTGAACAAGACTTTATTAGACTCAACCTTTGACTTTCTCTCAACTCACAGTCAATGGGAGAAAACTTTTTATCTTTCTACACATTGTTCACAGTTAAATACAGGCTTTTCTCTAACTAATATATAACTGTTAATACAGGTCTATTTTTTTTAACCCTCTAGGGCCATTCGTATCATATTTGATGCAGTATGAAAACAAGCCTTGAAAGAAATATTTTTCTGAAAAATTTTTTAAGAGAAATATTTTATAAATTTCAAATGAAAGCAGTACTGACTGCTCAGTCAATGAATACCAAACGTTTCCTTATAGGGAAATACCAAACATTTCCTTATAGAGAAATACCAAATGTTTCCTTATAGGGAAATACTGTATCAAATATGATACGAATGGCCCTAGAGGGTTATTCATGTTTTTAACTATTTATTCATTTTTAGTCAGTTAAGTGTCTCGAAAGAGACATGACTGACTGGGCAGAAGATTATTCCGCAGTAGGTTACCATTACTTTCTACGGTAGACTGGTTGCCAGCCAAGGCTATAGAACCCAATCTGTCTTGTTATTTGACTCATGGCTAGATGGGGAAGATATGTACTACATTATTAAGTAATAATTAGTGGGGGATCAGTTTATTACTTCATGCAAATAGAAAACCGATCCCCCACTTTATGCTCATTGGAAGCCTTAACCCTCTAGGGCCATTCGTATCATATTTGATACAGTATGAAAACAAGCCTTGAAAGAAATATTTTCCTGAAAAATTTTTTAAGAGAAATATTTTATAAATTTCAAATGAAAGCAGTACTGACTGCTCAGTCAATGAATACCAAATGTTTCCTTATAGGGAAATACCAAATGTTTCCTTATAGGGAAATACTGTATCAAATATGATACGAATGGCCCTAGGGGGTTAATCGTGTCGCCTCAAGCAAGGCATTTTACTGCAACTGTTGTGCAGAGGGTTACATAGGAGGAATGTTATGAAGAGTGAGAGGTTGCAGAGGGTGTCAGGAAGAAAGTAGGAGAGGGAAGAGAGTACTGATGAGAGTAGGGTGGACGAGGAGGAATGTTATGTGGGGTGAGAGTTTGCAGAGGGTGTCAGGAAGAGAGTAGGAGAGGCAAGAGAGTACTGATGAGAGTGGGGTGGATGTAGAAAAGCATGAGAGAGAGGATGTAAGTTAGTTAGACAGGAGATGACTATTGACTTTACATTTAAATTCTTGGAGATTGTAACTGTCAGGAAAGCAAGTATGCGGAAGAGAATTCCACAGGCGGGAAGTGCGAGAAAAGAAGCTGCTGGAGTAGAATTTGCGTTTACAATTTATTGGCTTCACAGTAAAAGGGTGGGATCTAGTTGCTAATCTTGTGGCTCGAGGAAATTCGTATATAGGGGGTACCAGTGAGCTAAGTTCATCGGAGCAGAAGCTGTGAAAGTATTCGTAGAAGAGGCACAGGGAAGCCACACTGCGTCGGTGAGAAAGCGACTGTATCCTAGCTGCCACATTACAGATTCTCCGTTGGATTCGGTTGAGGACACCTAAGTGGATAGAAGGAGCACCGGACCAGATATGGCAGCAGTATTCAATTCACGGGCGGATGGTAAGAGAAGGATAACTATGGTCATAAAGTGAGGGATCTGTTTATCTATTGATTGTAATGTAAAATTGATCCCCAACTTTTTAGCCATATCGCCTTATTTGAGCAAAAGCCGTGAAAGTGTTTGTAGAAGAGACACAGGGAAGCCACACTGCGTCGGTGAGAAAACGACTGTATCGTAGCTGCCAAGTCGGGATCGATCACATTGCAGTTTCTCCGTTGGATTTTGTCAACGACGCCCGACCAATTCACGGGCGGATGGTAGATTTGTATATGTGCAGGATTGTTTGGGACGGGAAAAACTTCCTGGCCCTACATATTTTGGAAGCATTAAAATTTACGAGCCATTTCTTACCCCAGTCCACCACGGATTGGAGCTCCTTTTCAAGCTCGGCAGTGAGGTTTGCTTTTTCAGCCTCGGTAGATTTTTGATCAGTTACAATTGGTTTTGTTTATTCTTTTCTCGAGTCGTGTGTATTTTCTAATCATAAATATAAATAATTGTGGAGGTTTTCGACATAATTTCTTGGCCAAATCAACGTAATTGGTAACATCAACAAATCTGTGGGTTACCGACCGACATGATTACATTTTATTGACGAAGCCCCTACCAGCTGGATGTGCGTTGTGGTGCAATGGATATCGACTCGGAATGACAAATCGGGAAGCCGAGTTCGAATTCCAGTTGAATTTTTTGCATTCACTTACGCACAAATACACTTGGGAAAGGTATTAATCCATCTCTTCCCTCCAGTTATGGGTTAAATAATAGTGCAACTTGGGTCCTATAGCATTTATCCTATAGCTTGGGTCAAAAGCGTATATCACATACGTCATTTCACTGACTGAATGAATATAATAGTTGAAAACAATTAAAACTTCTACTGGGCATAAGGTGGGGGATCGGTTTTCTATTGTTATGAAATAATAAACTGATCCCTCACTAATTACTACTTATTAATATAATGATGTAATATAATTTATCTCTGCTCACTCTAGTTATGGGTTAAATGACAGGACATATTGGGTTCTATAGCCTTGACTGGCAACCAGTCTACCGCAGAAATTATTGGCAACCTACTGCGAGATAATCTTTTGTCCAGTCAGTCATGTCTCGAAAGAGACATGATCACCAAATTAACAATTATACACTAGTTAGAGAAAAGCATGCTTTTTAAATATGAACAATGTGTAGAGAGATAGAAAGTTTTCTTCCCTGATCGCCTAAAGCTTGTATCACGTATGGCACTTAACTGACTGACTGAAAATAAATTGTTGAAAACATGATTAGGACTTCTACTGAGCATAAAGTGGGGGATCGATTTTATATTGTTATGAAGTAATAAACTGATCCTCCACTAATTACTACTTAATAATATAGTAAATATTTTCCCCATGTAGCCATAAGTCAAATAACAAGAGAGATTGGGTTCTATAGCTTTGGCTGGCAACCAGAAAGTAATGGCAACATACTACTGGATAATCTTCTGCCCAGTCAGTCATGTCTCTTTCGAGACATGATCACCCAAAGCGTGTATCACGTATGACACTTAACTGACTGACTCTATAATTTAATGCCCAAACAGTGACACCAGTCATCAACAGTAGCCCGAATTAATTTTCTGTCTGACTTTGTCTGGTAGGTCAGATTTCCAGATTAACTCTATTTTTATTCAGTCACCCAAACTTGATCTAAGCGAATTTTCACATCCTTTTCAGTAGAATATTTATTGATTTAATTGATTCACCTGAGACAGTTTGTATTGAGCCTTCGTGGTTGAAGCTTAGTTAATATAATATATTAATTATAATATATAATTATAATAATATAATATGACACATAATATTATATATCCTATATACGGTCAACTTTCATTTAGATTTAATTAGCAGTATAGCCCGGCGTTGCTCGGGTGTAATGAAAGCTTTAAAACTAATCCATGGTCCTGAAGCTCAGACGCTTTGGACGTTGGCACGAAAGACTAAAAAGCAATAGTTGTTTCCAGTTAAAGCGAAACCGTAGACTGAAAGAAAAATGAATGGATGTAAGTCAAATTTTGATTTCCTGGTATCGATATCAAATAAGTTTTTTTCGACGTAAACTGAATTTTGAAGGCTAAAGAATAAGTCCTCTGAGTAAATGGCATCATGGCTGAGACTAAGAACCACAATTACACCTATTTAGAGCCAAACCCGAAGCAAAACCTAAAATAAAAGAGCTGAAAAAAATACAGATATACAGGCAGATAAACAGACACACACACAAATATCTTGCCTTATATATATATATATTATCGATTTTCTGCACGATTGTAAGAACTGCAACCTTGAAATTTCTTAATATCGTTTCTTATGTCTTTGTCTATGAGTGTATCAAATTTGATTAAAATCAGACCACTCCTTCTATAACCCGATTTTTTCGATTAACGATTTTCGATATTTATCAGAGAGTACCTCGACACAAAACCTAGCTAAGAACACTCGCAGACGCTTATAGTACAACTGTGTAAATTTTCAAGAAAATCGGTTCAGCCGTTTCGGAGTCTATAGGTAATGGACACACACACACACACACGCACACACACACACACACACACACACAAAGTTCCATTTACAAATAAGTTTAGATATTATAGTACTGGTATTCTGTGTTCTAGATAAATATTAGGTTACCGTTACCTCAACTTCATATATATATATATATATATATATATATATATATATTGCAAATCTCCTGAAGACACCACTCATGGTAGAAAAATAGGTTGCGTAATAACTCGTTTACAAATGAAAAATATTCAAATGGAATACTGCTGCCATATATGGGTAGGCGCCCCTGCCGTTCATCTCAGTGTTCTCGGCAGGCTCCAAAGGAGAATCATGAATGTGATAGATACCGACCTGGCGGCTCGACTACAGCCACTCCCCCAACGACGAAATGTGGCCTCCCTTTGTCTGTTCTATAACTACTTTCATGACTTCTGCTTCAACGAACTTAAGTCACTGGTGCCTCCTCAACAGGTGTTTACTCGTGCAACCAGATTGGTAACTGGGTCCCACCCATTCACAGTTAGATTAACCAAATACTGACGACAATTCTACTCCTGCAGCTTCTTCTCTCGCACTTCCCACCTGTGGAACTCGCTCCCATATTCCTGCTTTCCTGACGACTACAACTTCCAGTAATTCAAATGAAATGTCAATGCTCATCTATTAACCATTTGACTCTAGTTCTTTCCCCACCCCGTATATATTTTCCTTTCTCTCCACCTTTGCAACTGTCATCGCACCTGTATTCCCATCCTTCTCTTGCTTCTTTCTAACCTGTTCGTCTTTCTTTTCACACTCTTCTACCTAATCTTTTTACTCTTATGTAGCCCCCTGCACATCAGTGGCATTAACGCCTTGCTCGGGGTGATACGATTAAAAAAAAATTAAACAATCAATATATATAAATAAATGTGTTATAATATCACTACAAAAGTAGTTATTTTATTCCGACACTATCTGTGCCTTATCAAGTGATTAGGTTTCTTTCAGGTTGGGGAGTTTTGAAATGTTCCAAACTAGCCAAACTCCTAAAGCAGTGAGGCATTGTGACACAGAGTGAACCAATCAAAGTGTAGTAATTTCTGATTTGAAGAATATTAGAACAGATTTTCAAAAATTAATATTTGATTAAAACAGAGATCACTTTTAGATTCACTTTATTTTATTAGGAATTTTAAATTCTAAGTTTAACAAAAGCATTAGATTTAGATTATTATAAAGTTATTTAGATATTAAACGAGTAAAAGACGTGGGCATACACATATTCAAATCTATAGCCATCTACATGTGGATAAATAGACGACTATATACACACATGAACACACACTGGTACACAAACATATGCACAGACGAATATACTCCACAGATCATCGTATCCAAAATCGAAAACTCCACAGATCATTGTATCCAAATTCAAAAACTCCACAGATCATCGTATCCGAATTCAAAACCTCAAAAGATCATCGTATACAAAATAAAAAACTCCACAGATCATCCTATCCAAATTCAAAAACTCCACAGATCATCGTATACAAATTCAAAAACTCCACAGATCATCGTATCCAAATTCAAAAACTCCACAGATCATCGTATACAAATTCAAAAACTCCACAGATCATTGTATCCAAATTCAAAAACTCCACAGATCATCGTATCCAAATTCAAAAACTCCACAGATCATCGTATACAGATTCAAAAACTCCACAGATCATCGTATACAGATTCAAAAACTCCACAGATCATCGTATACAAATTAAAAAACTCCACAGATCATCGTATGCAAATTCAAAACTCCACAGATCATCGTATACAAATTAAAAAACTCCACAGATCATTGTATCCAAATTCAAAGACTCCACAGTTCATCGTATCCAAATTCAAAAAGTCCACAGATCATCGTATACAGATTCAAAAACTCCACAGATCATCGTATACAGATTCAAAAACTCCACAGATCATCGTATGCAAATTCAAAAACTCCACAGATCATCGTATGCAAATTCAAAAACTCCACAGATCATCGTATGCAAATTCAAAAACTCCACAGATCATCGTATACAAATTCAAAAACTCCACAGATCATTGTATCCAAATGCAAAAACGCCACAGATCATCGTATACAAATTCAAAAACTCCACAGATCATTGTATCCAAATTCAAAAACTCCACAGATCATCGTATACAAATTCAAAAACTCCACAGATCATTGTATCCAAATTCAAAAACTCCACAGATCATCGTATACAAAATCAAAACTCCACAGATCATCGTATCCAAATTCAAAAACTCCAAAGATCATCGTATGCAAATTCAAAAACTCCACAGATCATCGTATGCAAATTCAAAAACTCCACAGATCATCGTATGCAAATTCAAAAACTCCACAGGTCATCGTATACAAATTCAAAAACTCCACAGATCATTGTATCCAAATGCAAAAACGCCACAGATCATCGTATACAAATTCAAAAACTCCACAGATCATCGTATACAAATTCAAAAACTCCACAGATCATCGTAAACAAATTCAAAAAACTCCACAGAGCATCGTATACAAATTCAAAAACGCCACAGATCATCGTATCCAAATTCAAAAACTCCGCAGGTCGTCGTACACAAATTAAAAAACTCCACAGATCATCGTATCCAAATTCGAAAACTCCACAGATCATTGTATCCAAATTCAAAAACTCCACAGATCATCGTATACAAAATTCAAAAACTCCACAGATCATTGTATCCAAATTCAAAAACTCCACAGATCATCGTATACAAAATCAAAACTCCACAGATCATAGTATCCAAATTCAAAAACTCCAAAGATCATCGTATCCAAATTCAAAAACTCCACAGATCATCGCATACAAATACAAAAATTCCACAGTTCATCGTATACATATTCAAAAAGCTCCACAGATCATCGTATACAAATTCAAAAACTCCTCAGATCATCGTAAAAAAATTCAAAAACTCCACAGATCATCGTATACAAATTAAAAAACTCCACAGATCATCGTATGCAAATTCAAAAACTCCATAGATCATTGTATCCAAATTCAAACACTCCACAGATCATCGCATACAGATTCAAAAACTCCACAGATCATTGTATCCAAATTCAAAAAATCCACAGATCATCGTATGCAAATTCAAAAACTCCACAGATCATTGTATCCGAATTCAAAAACGCCACAGATCATTGTATCCAAATTCAAAAACTCCACAGATCATTGTATCCAAATTCAAAAACTGCACAGATCATCGTATGCAAATTCAAAAACTCCACAGATCATTGTATCCAAATTCAAAAACTCCACAGATCATTGTATCCAAATTCAAAAACTCCACAGATCATCGTATGCAAATTCAAAAACTTCACAGATCATCGTATACAAATTCAAAAACTCCACAGATCATCGCATACAAATTCAAAAATTCCACAGTTCATCGTAAACATATTCAAAAAGCTCCACAGATCATCGTATACAAATTCAAAAACTCCTCAGATCATCGTAAAAAAATTCAAAAACTCCACAGATCATCGTATACAAATTAAAAAACTCCACAGATCATCGTATGCAAATTCAAGAACTCCACAGATCATTGTATCCAAATTCAAACACTCCACAGATCATCGCATACAGATTCAAAAACTCCACAGATCATTGTATCCAAATTCAAAAAATCCACAGATCATCGTATGCAAATTCAAAAACTCCACAGATCATTGTATCCGAATTCAAAAACGCCACAGATCATTGTATCCAAATTCAAAAACTCCACAGATCATTGTATCCAAATTCAAAAACTGCACAGATCATCGTATGCAAATTCAAAAACTCCACAGATCATTGTATCCAAATTCAAAAACTCCACAGATCATCGTATGCAAATTCAAAAACTTCACAGATCATCGTATACAAATTCAAAAACTCCACAGATCATTGTATCCAAATTCAAAAACGCCACAGATAATCGTATACAAATTCAAAAACTCCACAGATCATCGTATACAAATTCAAAAACGCCACAGATCATCGTATACAAATTCAAAAACTCCACAGTTCATCGTATACATATTCAAAAACTCCACAGATCATTGTATCCAAATTCAAAAACTCCACAGATCATCGTATCCAAATTCAAAAACTCCAGAGATCATCGTATACAAATTAAACAACTCCAAAGATCATCGTATACAAATAACAAAAACTCCAAAGATCATCGTATACAAATTCAAAGACTCCACATATCATCGTATGCAAATTCAAAAACTCCACAGATCATTGTATCCAAATTCAAAAACTCTACAGACCATCGTATGCAAATTCAAAAACTCCACAGATCATCCTATACAAATTCAAAAACTCCAGAGATCATCGTATACAAATTCAAAAAACTCCACAGATCATCGTATCCAAATTCAAAACCTCCACAGATCATCGTATCCAAATTCAAAAACTCCACAGATCATCGTATACAAATTCAAAAACTCCACAGAACATCGTATCCAAATTCAAAAACTCCACAGATCATCGCATACAAATTGAAAAACTCCACATATCATTGTATTCAAATTCAAAAACTCCACAGATCATCTTATCCAAATTCAAAAACTCCACAGATCATCCTATCCAAATTCAAAAACTCCACCGATCATCGTATACAAATTCAAAAACTCCACAGATCGTCGTATACAAATTCACAAACTCCACCGATCATCGTATACAAATTCAAAAACTCCACAGATCATCCTATCCAAATTCAAAAACTCCACAGATCATCCTATCCAAATTCAAAAACTCCACCGATCATCGTATACAAATTCACAAACTCCACAGATCATCGTATGCAAATTCAAAAACTCCAGAGATCATTGTATCCAAATTCAAAAACTCTACAGACCATCGTATACAAATTCAAAAACTCCACAGATCATCCTATACAAATTCAAAAACTCCACAGATCATCGTATACAAATTCAAAAACTCCACAGATCAACGTATTCAAATTCAAAACCTGCACATATCATCGTATCCAAATTCAAAAACTCCACAGATCATCGTATAGAAATTCAAAAACTCCACATATCGTCGTATACAAATTCTACAAACTCCACAGATCATCGCATACAAATTCAAAAATTCCACAGTTCATCGTAAACATATTCAAAAAGCTCCACAGATCATCGTATACAAATTCAAAAACTCCTCAGATCATCGTAAAAAAATTCAAAAACTCCACAGATCATCGTATACAAATTAAAAAACTCCACAGATCATCGTATGCAAATTCAAGAACTCCACAGATCATTGTATCCAAATTCAAACACTCCACAGATCATCGCATACAGATTCAAAAACTCCACAGATCATTGTATCCAAATTCAAAAAATCCACAGATCATCGTATGCAAATTCAAAAACTCCACAGATCATTGTATCCGAATTCAAAAACGCCACAGATCATTGTATCCAAATTCAAAAACTCCACAGATCATTGTATCCAAATTCAAAAACTGCACAGATCATCGTATGCAAATTCAAAAACTCCACAGATCATTGTATCCAAATTCAAAAACTCCACAGATCATTGTATCCAAATTCAAAAACTCCACAGATCATCGTATGCAAATTCAAAAACTTCACAGATCATCGTATACAAATTCAAAAACTCCACAGATCATTGTATCCAAATTCAAAAACGCCACAGATAATCGTATACAAATTCAAAAACTCCACAGATCATCGTATACAAATTCAAAAACGCCACAGATCATCGTATACAAATTCAAAAACTCCACAGTTCATCGTATACATACTCAAAAACTCCACAGATCATTGTATCCAAATTCAAAAACTCCACAGATCATCGTATCCAAATTCAAAAACTCCAGAGATCATCGTATACAAATTAAACAACTCCACAGATCATCGTATACAAATAACAAAAACTCCAAAGATCATCGTATACATATTCAAAAACTCCACAGATCATCGTATACAAATTCAAAAACTCCACAGATCGTCGTATACAAATTCAAAGACTCCACATATCATCGTATGCAAATTCAAAAACTCCACAGATCATTGTATCCAAATTCAAAAACTCTACAGACCATCGTATGCAAATTCAAAAACTCCACAGATCATCCTATACAAATTCAAAAACTCCAGAGATCATCGTATACAAATTCAAAAAACTCCACAGATCATCGTATCCAAATTGAAAACCTCCACAGATCATCGTATCCAAATTCAAAAACTCCACAGATCATCGTATACAAATTCAAAAACTCCACAGAACATCGTATCCAAATTCAAAAACTCCACAGATCATCGTATACAAATTCAAAAACTCCACATATCATTGTATTCAAATTCAAAAACTCCACAGATCATCCTATCCAAATTCAAAAACTCCACTGATCATCGTATACAAATTCAAAAACTACACAGATCGTCGTATACAAATTCACAAACTCCACAGATCATCGTATGCAAATTCAAAAACTCCAGAGATCATTGTATCCAAATTCAAAAACTCTACAGACCATCGTATACAAATTCAAAAACTCCACAGTTCATCCTATACAAATTCAAAAACTCCACAGATCATCGTATACAAATTCAAAAAACTCCACAGATCATCGTATTCAAATTCAAAACCTCCACATATCATCGTATCCAAATTCAAAAACTCCACAGATCATCGTATAGAAATTCAAAAACTCCACATATCGTCGTATACAAATTCACAAACTCCACAGATCATCGTATGCAAATTCAAAAACTACACAGATCATTGTATCCAAATTCCAAAACTCTACAGACCATCGTATACAAATTCAAAAACTCCACAGATCATCGTATCCAAATTCAAAAACTCCACAGATCATTGTATCCAAATTCAAAAACTCCACAGATCATCGTATACAGATTCAAAAACTCCACAGATCATCGTATCCAAATTCAAAAACGCCACAGATCGTCGTATACAAAGTCAAAAACTCCACATATCATTGTATTCAAATTCAAAAACTCCACAGATCATCGTATCTCAATTCAAAAACTCCACAGATCATCTTATCCAAATTCAAAAACTCCACAGATCATCGTATGCAAATTCAAAAACTCCACATATCATTGTATTCAAATTCAAAAACTCCACAGATCCTCGTATCCAAATTCAAAAACTCCACAGATCATCGTATACAAATTCAAAACTCTACAGAACATCGTATCCAAATTCAAAAACTCTACAGATCATCGTATACAAATTCAAAAACTCCACAGATCATCGTATCCAAATTCAAAAACTCCACAGATCATCGTATCCAAATTCAAAAACTCCACAGATCATCGTATCCAAATTCAAAAACTCCACAGATCATCGTATGCAAATTCAAAAACGCCACAGATCATCGTATACAAATTAAAAAAATCCACAGATCATCGTGTCCAAATTCAAAAACTCCACATATCATTGTATTCAAATTCAAAAACGCCACAGATCATCTTATCCAAATACAAAAACTCCACAGATCATCCTATCCAAATTCAAAAACTCCACAGATCATCGTATGCAAATTCAAAAACTCCACAGATAGTCGTATACAAATTCACAAACTCCACAGATCATCGTATCCAAATTCAAAAACTCCACAGATCATCGAATCCAAATTCAAAATCTCCACAGATCATCGTATACAGATTCAAAAACTCCACAGATCATCGTATACAAATTAAAAAAATCTACAGATCATCGTATCCAAATTCAAAAACTCCAGAGATCATCGTATACAAATTCAAAAACTCCACAGATCCTCGTATACAAATTCAAAAACTCTACAGATCATCGTATACAAATTCAAAAACTCGACAGATCATCGTATGCAAATTCAAAAACTCCACAGGTCATCGTATGCAAATTAAAAAAATCCACAGATCATCGTATCCAAATTCAAAAACTCCACAGATCATCGTATACAAAATCAGAAACTCCACAGATCCTCGTATACAAATTCAAAAACTCCACAGATCCTCGTATACAAATTCAAAAACTTTACAGATCATCGTATACAAATTCAAAAACTCCACAGATCATCGTATCCAAATTCAAAAACTCCACAGATCATCGTATACAAATTCAAAAACTCCACTGATCCTCGTATACAAATTCAAAAACTCTACAGTTCATCGTATCCAAATTCAAAAACTCCACAGATCATCGTATGCAAATTCAAAAACTCCACATATCATAGTATTCAAATTCAAAAACTCCACGGATCATCGTATCCAAATTCAAAAACTCCACAGATCATCGTATACAAATTCAAAAACTCCACAGATCATCGTATACAAATTAAAAAAAAAAACAGATCATCGTATGCAAATTCAAAAACTCCACAGATCATCGTATGCAAATTAAAAATATCCACATTTCATCGTATCCACATTCAAAAACTCCACAGATCATCGTATACAAATTCAAAAACTCCACAGATCCTCGTATACAAATTCAAAAACTCCACAGATCCTCGTATACAAATTCAAAAACTCTACAGATCATCGTATACAAATTCAAAAACTCCACAGATCATCCTATCCAAATTCAAAAACTCCACAGATCATCGTATACAAATTCAAAAACTCCACTGATCCTCGTATACAAATTCAAAAACTCTACAGGTCATCGCATCCAAATTCAAAAACTCCACAGATCATCGTATCCAAATTCAAAAACTCCACATATCATTGTATTCAAATTCAAAAACTCCACAGATCATCGTATCCAAATTCAAAAACTCCACAGATCATCGTATACAAATAAAAAAACTCCACAGATCATCGTATACAAATTAAAAAAATCCACAGATCATCGTATGCAAATTCAAAAACTCCACAGATCATCGTATACAAATTAAAAAACTCCACAGATCAACGTATCCAAATCCAAAAACTCCACAGATCATCGTATCCAAATTCAAAAACTCCACAGATCATCGTATACAGATTCAAAAACTCCACAGATCATCGTATACAAATTCAAAATCTCCCCAGATCATCGTATCCAAATTCAAAAACTCCACAGATCGTCGTATACTAATTCAAAAACTCCACATATCATTGTATTCAAATTCAAAAACTCCACAGAACATCGTATACAAATTCAAAAACTCCACAGATCATCGTATACAAATTCAAAAACTCCACAGATCATCGTATCCAAATTCAAAAACTCCACGGATCATCGTATCCAAATTCAAAAACTCCACAAATCATCGTATCCAAATTCAAAAATTCCACGGATCATCGTATGCAAATTCAAAAACTCCTCAGATCATCGTATACAAATTAAAAAAATCTACAGATCATCGTATCCAAATTCAAAAACTCCACAGATCCTCGTATACAAATTCAAAAACTCCACAGATCCTCGTATACAAATTCAAAAACTCTACAGATCATCGTATACAAATTCAAAAACTCCACAGATCATCGTATGGAAATTCAAAAACTCCACCGATCATCGTATACAAATTAAAGAAATCCACAGATCATCATATCCAAATTCAAAAACTCCACAGATCATCGTATACAAATTCAAAAACTCCACAGATCCTCGTATACAAATTCAAAAACTCCACAGATCCTCGTATACAAATTCAAAAACTTTACAGATCATCGTATACAAATTCAAAAACTCCACAGATCATCGTATACAAATTCAAAAACTCCACTGATCCTCGTATACAAATTCAAAAACTCTACAGTTCATCGTATCCAAATTCAAAAACTCCACAGATCATCGTATGCAAATTCAAAAACTCCACATATCATAGTATTCAAATTCAAAAACTCCACGGATCATCGTATCCAAATTCAAAAACTCCACAGATCATCGTATACAAATTCAAAAACTCCACAGATCATCGTATACAAATTAAAAAAAAAAACAGATCATCGTATGCAAATTCAAAAACTCCACAGATCATCGTATGCAAATTAAAAATATCCACATTTCATCGTATCCACATTCAAAAACTCCACAGATCATCGTATACAAATTCAAAAACTCCACAGATCCTCGTATACAAATTCAAAAACTCCACAGATCCTCGTATACAAATTCAAAAACTCTACAGATCATCGTATACAAATTCAAAAACTCCACAGATCATCCTATCCAAATTCAAAAACTCCACAGATCATCGTATACAAATTCAAAAACTCCACTGATCCTCGTATACAAATTCAAAAACTCTACAGGTCATCGCATCCAAATTCAAAAACTCCACAGATCATCGTATCCAAATTCAAAAACTCCACATATCATTGTATTCAAATTCAAAAACTCCACAGATCATCGTATCCAAATTCAAAAACTCCACAGATCATCGTATACAAATAAAAAAACTCCACAGATCATCGTATACAAATTAAAAAAATCCACAGATCATCGTATGCAAATTCAAAAACTCCACAGATCATCGTATACAAATTAAAAAACTCCACAGATCAACGTATCCAAATCCAATAACTCCACAGATCATCGTATCCAAATTCAAAAACTCCACAGATCATCGTATACAGATTCAAAAACTCCACAGATCATCGTATACAAATTCAAAATCTCCCCAGATCATCGTATCCAAATTCAAAAACTCCACAGATCGTCGTATACTAATTCAAAAACTCCACATATCATTGTATTCAAATTCAAAAACTCCACAGAACATCGTATACAAATTCAAAAACTCCACAGATCATCGTATACAAATTCAAAAACTCCACAGATCATCGTATCCAAATTCAAAAACTCCACGGATCATCGTATCCAAATTCAAAAACTCCACAAATCATCGTATCCAAATTCAAAAATTCCACGGATCATCGTATGCAAATTCAAAAACTCCTCAGATCATCGTATACAAATTAAAAAAATCTACAGATCATCGTATCCAAATTCAAAAACTCCACAGATCCTCGTATACAAATTCAAAAACTCCACAGATCCTCGTATACAAATTCAAAAACTCTACAGATCATCGTATACAAATTCAAAAACTCCACAGATCATCGTATGGAAATTCAAAAACTCCACCGATCATCGTATACAAATTAAAGAAATCCACAGATCATCATATCCAAATTCAAAAACTCCACAGATCATCGTATACAAATTCAAAAACTCCACAGATCCTCGTATACAAATTCAAAAACTCCACAGATCCTCGTATACAAATTCAAAAACTTTACAGATCATCGTATACAAATTCAAAAACTCCACAGATCATCGTATACAAATTCAAAAACTCCACAGATCATCATATGCAAATTCAAAAACTCCACATATCATTGTATTCAAATTCAAAAACTCCACAGATCATCGTATGCAAATTCAAAAACTCCACATATCATTGTATTCAAATTCAAAAACTCCACAGATCATCGTGTCCAAATTAAAAAACTCCACAGATCATCGTATACAAATTCAAAAACTCCACAGATCATCGTATACAAATTAAAAAAAAAAACAGATCATCGTATGCAAATTCAAAAACTCCACAGATCATCGTATACAAATTAAAAAAATCCACAGATCATCGTATACAAATTCAAAAACTCCACAGATCCTCGTATACAAATTCAAAAACTCTGCAGGTCATCGTATACAAATTCAAAAACTCCACAGATCATCGTATGCAAATTCAAAAACTCCACAGATCATCGTATGCAAATTCAAAATCGCCACAGATCATCGTATCCAAATTCAAAAACTCCACAGATCATAGTATGCAAATTCAAAAATTCCACATATCATTGTATTCAAATTCAAAAACTCCACAGATCATCGTATCCAAATTCAAAAACTCCACAGATCATCGTATACAAATTCAAAAACTCCTACAGATCATCGTATACAAATTCAAAACATCAACAGATCATCGTATCCAAATTCAAAACTCCACACATCCTCGTATACAAATTCAAAAACTCCACAGATCCTCGTATACAAATTCAAAAACTTTACAGATCATCGTATACAAATTCAAAAACTCCACAGATCATCTTATCCAAATTCAAAAACTCCACAGATCATCGTATACAAATTCAAAAACTCCACTGATCCTCGTATACAAATTCAAAAACTCTACAGGTCATCGTATCCAAATTCAAAAACTCCACAGATCATCGTATGCAAATTCAAAAACTCCACATATCATTGTATTCAAATTCAAAAACTCCACAGATCATCGTATCCAAATTCAAAAACTCCACAGATCATCGTATACAAATTCAAAAACTCCACAGATCGTCGTATACAAATTAAAAAAATCCACAGATCATCGTATGCAAATTCAAAAACTCCACAGATCATCGTATACAAATTAAAAAAATCCACAGATCATCGTATCCAAATTCAAAAACTCCACAGATCATCGTATACAAATTCAAAAACTCCACAGGTCATCGTATACAAATTCAAAAACTCCACTGATCCTCGTATACAAATTCAAAAACTCTACAGGTCATCGTATCCAAATTCAAAAACTCCACAGATCATCATATGCAAATTCAAAAACTCCACATATCGTTGTATTCAAATTCAAAAACTCCACAGATCATCGTATCCAAATTCAAAAACTCCACAGATCATCGTATATAAATTCAAAAACTCCACAGATCATCGGATACAAATTAAAAAAATCCACAGATCATCGTATCCAAATTCAAAAACTCCACAGATCATCGTATACAAATTCAAAAACTCCAGAGATCCTCGTATACAAACTCAAAAACACTACAGATCATCGTATACAAATTCAAAAACTCCACAGATCATCGTATACAAATTCAAAAACTCCACAGATCATCGTATACAAATTCAAAAACTCCACAGATCATCGTATGCAAATTCAAAAACGCCACAGGTCATCGTATCCAAATTCCAAAAACTCCACCGGTCATCGTATGCAAATTCAAAAACTCCACATCATTGTATTCAGACCAAACTCGCTCACAGGTCATCATTATCCAAATTCAAAAACTCCACAGATCATCGTATACAAATTCAAAAACTCCTACAGATCGTCGTATACAAATTCAAAACATCTAACTGAATCCATCGTATCCAAATTCAAAACTCCACAGATCCTCGTATACAGAATTCAAAAACTCCACAGATCCTCGTATACAAATTCAAAAACTTTACAGATCATCGTATACAAATTCAAGCACAGATCATCTTATCCAAATTCAAAAAAACTCCACAGATCATCTTATACAAATTCCGCTCCACTGATCCTCGTACTTACAAATTCAAAAACTCTACAGGTCATCGTATCCAAATTCAAAAAGCATCACAGATCATCATATGCAAATTCAATAACTCCACATATCATTGTATTCAAATTCAAAAACTCCACAGATCATCGTATCCAAAATTCAAAAACTCCACAGATCATCGTATACAAATTCAAAAACTCCACAGATCATCGTATACAAATTAAAAAAAATCCACAGATCATACATGCAAATTCAAAAACTCCACGGATCATCAACCTTTGCAGTTGAAAAATCCACAGATCATCGTATCCAAATTCAAAAAACTCCACGAATCTGTCGTATACAATTCAAAAACTCCACAGATCATCGTATACAAATTCAAAAACTCCACTGATCCTCGTATACAAATTCAAAAACTCTACAGGTCATCGTATCCAAATTCAAAAACTCCACAGATCATCATATGCAAATTCAAAAACACCACATATCATTGTATTCAAATTCAAAAACTCCACAGATCATCGTATCCAAAATTCAAAAGCCACAGATCATCGTATATAAATTCAAAAACTCCTACCAAGATCATCGTATACAAATTAAAAAAATCCACAGATCATCGTATCCAAATTCAAAAACTCCACAGATCATCGTATACAAATTCAAAAGCTAGAGATCCTCGTATACAAACTCCAAAAACTCTACAGATCATCGTATACAATTCAAAAACAAGATCATCGTATACAAATTCAAAAACTCCACAGATCATCGTATACAAATTCAAAAACTCCACTGATCCTCGTACATACAAATTCAAAAACTCTACAGGTCATCGTATCCAAATTCAAAAACTCCACAGATCATCGTATGCAAATTCAAAAACTCCACATATCATTGTATTCAAATTCAAAAACTCCGCAGATCCTCGTATACAAATTCAAAAACTCTACAGGTCATCGTATCCAAATTCAAAAACTCCACAGATCATCGTATGCAAATTCAAAAACTCCCACATATCATTGTATTCAAATTCAAAAACTCCACAGATCATCGTATCCAAAGTTTCAAAAACTCCACAGATCATCGTATACAAATTCAAAAACTCCACAAATCCGTCGTATACAAATTAAAAAAATCCACAGATCTCATCGTACCAAATTCAAAAAATGCAGATCATCGTATACAAATTAAAAAATCCACAGATCATCGTATCCAAATTCAGAAACTCACAAGATAAATGTTGTACCAGGACCCAAAACTCCACAGATCATCGTATACAAATTCAAAAACTCCACTGATCCTCGTATACAAATTCAAAAACTCTACAGGTCATCGTATCCAAATTCAAAAACTCCACAGATCATCATATGCAAATTCAAAAAACTCCACATATCGTTGTATTCAAATTCAAAAACTCCACAGATCATCGTATCCAAATTCAAAAAACTCCACAGATCATCGTATAAATTCAAAAACTCCACAGATCATCGTATACAAATTAAAAAAAAATCCACAGATCATCGTATCCAAATTCAAAAACTCCCAGATCAACTCATACAAATTCAAAAACTCCAGAGATCCTCGTATACAAACTCAAAAACTCTACAGATCATCGTATACAAATTCAAAAACTCCACAGATCATCGTATACAAATTCAAAAACTCCACAGATCATCGTATACAAATTCAAAAACTCCACAGATCATCGTATGCAAATTCAAAAACGCCACAGGTCATCGTATCCAAATTCAAAAACTCCACAGGTCATCGTATGCAAATTCAAAAACTCCACATATCATTGTATTCAAATTCAAAAACTCCACAGATCATCGTATCCAAATTCAAAAACTCCACAGATCATCGTATACAAATTCAAAAACTCCTACAGATCATCGTATACAAATTCAAAACATCAACAGATCATCGTATCCAAATTCAAAACTCCACAGATCCTCGTATACAAATTCAAAAACTCCACAGATCCTCGTATACAAATTCAAAAACTCTACTGATCCTCGTATACAAATTCAAAAACTCTACAGGTCATCGTATCCAAATTCAAAAACTCCACAGATCATCGTATGCAAATTCAAAAACTCCACATATCATTGTATTCAAATTCAAAAACTCCACAGATCATCGTATCCAAATTCAAAAACTCCACAGATCATCGTATACAAATTCAAAAACTCCACAGATCATCGTATACAAATTAAAAAAAATCCAGAGATCATCGTATGCAAATTCAAAAACTCCACAGATCATCGTATACAAATTCAAAAAATCCACAGATCATCGTATCCAAATTCAAAAACTCCACAGATCATCGTATACAAATTCAAAAACTCCACAGATCATCGTATACAAATTCAAAAACTCCACTGATCCTCGTATACAAATTCAAAAACTCTACAGGTCATCGTATCCAAATTCAAAAACTCCACAGATCATCATATGCAAATTCAAAAACTCCACATATCATTGTATTCAAATTCAAAAACTCCACAGATCATCGTATCCAAATTCAAAAACTCCACAGATCATCGTATATAAATTCAAAAACTCCACAGATCATCGTATACAAATTAAAAAAATCCACAGATCATCGTATCCAAATTCAAAAACTCCACACATCATCGTATACAAATTCAAAAACTCCAGAGATCCTCGTATACAAACTCAAAAACTCTACAGATCATCGTATACAAATTCAAAAACTCCACAGATCATCGTATACAAATTCAAAAACTCCACAGATCATCGTATACAAATTAGAAAAATGCACAGATCATCGTATCCAAATTCAAAAACTCCACAGATCATCGTATACAAATTCAAAAACTCCACAGATTCTCGTATACAAATTCAAAAACTCCACAGATCCTCGTATACAAATTCAAAAACTCTACAGATCATCGTATACAAATTCAAAAACTCCACAGATCATCGTATGCTAATTCAAAAACTCCACAGATCATCGTATGCAAATTAAAAACATCCACAGTTCATCGTATCCAAATTCAAAAACTCCACAGATCATCGTATACAAATTCAAAAACTCCACAGATCCTCGTATACAAATTCAAAAACTCCACAGATCCTCGTATACAAATTCAAAAACTCTACAGATCATCGTATACAAATTCAAAAACTCCACAGATCATCGTATCAAAATTCAAAAACTCCACAGATCATCGTATACAAATTCAAAAACTCCACTGATCCTCGGATACAAATTCAAAAACTCTACAGGTCATCGTATCCAAATTCAAAAACTCCACAGATCATCATATGCAAATTCAAAAACTCCACATATCATTGTATTCAAATTCAAAAACTCCACAGATCATCGTATCCAAATTCAAAAACTCCACAGATCATTGTATCCAAATTCAAAAACTCCACAGATCATCGTATACAAATTCAAAAACTCCACTGATCCTCGTATACAAGTTCAAAAACTCCACAGATCATCGTATACAAATTCAAATACTCCACAGATCCTCGTATACAAACTCAAAAACTCTACAGATCATCGTATACAAATTCAAAAACTCCACAGATCATCGTATACAAATTCAAAAACTCCACAGATCATCGTATACAAATTCAAAAACTCCACAGATCATCGTATGCAAATTCAAAAACGCCACAGATCATCGTATCCAAATTCAAAAACTCCACAGATCATCGTATGCAAATTCAAAAACTCCACATATCATTGTATTCAAATTCAAAAACTCTACAGATCATCGTATCCAAATTCAAAAACTCCACAGATCATCGTATACAAATTCAAAAACTCCACAGATCATCGTATACAAATTCAAAAAATCAACAGATCATCGTATCCAAATTCAAAAACTCCACAGATCATCGTATACAAATTCAAAAACTCCACAGATCCTCGTATACAAATTCAAAACCTCTACAGATCATCGTATACAAATTCAAAAACTCCACAGATCATCGTATACAAATTCAAAAACTCCACAGATCATCGTATACAAATTCAAAAACTCCACAGATCATCGTATCCAAATTCAAAAACTCCACAGATCATCGTATCCAAATTCAAAAACTCCACAGATCATCGTATACAAATTCAAAAAATTCCACAGATCATCGTATACAAATTCAAAAACTCCACAGATCATCGTATGCAAATTCAAAAATTCCACAGATCATCGTATCCAAATTCAAAAACTCCACAGATCATTGTATCCAAATTAAAAAAATCCACAGATCATCGTATCCAAATTCAAAAACTCCACAGATCATCGTATACAAATTCAAAAATACAACTACATGCCTGAAACTACCTATAAAGACAACTTCTGGAATAATTATACGCAACTAGCAGTATAATCCGGCGTTGCTCGGGTGTAATGAAAGCTTTAAAACTAATCCATGATCCTGGAGCTCAGACTCAGCCTAAAGAATATTTGAAGACCATATAATGCCCGAAACGAACTTATCATTTTCTTTTTTATGCGTTCTTTTTTTTTTACAATTTCCATTTTGTCACATCATCTTAAATTCGAAAACGAGGACGAGTTTTTCTATTTTGATATTCTGATGTGTTTTAATTCCCAAATTAATGATTGAGTTCATGGCTCGTTTTAAAGACAACAAAATATCGTATAGAAATTTTGCGATTGCATCATTAAATATTTGAGCTTAACAACTATTATTGCAATATATTGCAATTTTCTTCTTCTTCTATGTGCCCTGTCCCTTCAGGACGTAGGCGGTCATGGTTCTCCACGTCTCCCTATCCCTTGTGGCTCTTAGTATGTTTTCTCCTGTTACACCATGCAACCCCCTTTCCGTCATCCACCTGATCAGGCCCTGCAAATATGTTAGCCGCTGCCTTCCTCTGTCTCTCTTTCCTTCTATCTGGCCAGTCAGTATCAGGTTCTCCAGGCTCTCCTTTCTCGTTGCGTGTCCCAGGAACTTCAGTTGTCTCTTCCTGATGCTCAGTATTAATTTCCTTTTTGTTGTCATTCTTTCCAGCACCTCATCGTTGCTTGCATGCTCAGTCCAGGATATCCGCAGCATCCTTCTGTAGAACCACATTTATTGCAATAACAATCCTAAATATTAATGCCGGTCCTTATTTTAAGAAATAATAGCGTGCAAAAGAAAAGATTTAAAACAGACAACTTTTTCCATTACATTGAAACAACCGTGAAACGCTTTTAATATCCCCAACTCTTTCATTAATTTTTTTCATTGAAGCCAAATAATGTCTTTTTCTCACTCTTCTTCTTCTTCTTCTTCGATGTGTCTTGTCCTTTCAGGGCGTAGGCGATCATGGCCCTCCACGTCTCACTATCCCTGGCAGCTCTCATCATGCATTCTCCTCTTACCCCACCCAACCCCTGCTCTGCCATCTACCTGCTCAGGCCCGTCAGGTATGTTACACTGTGGAATTAAAAAAAGAGATTTAAAAAAATACTTGAGAAACAACAAAATATAGATTTATTGTAGAGTAGCCGACATTATAATGTTTCGATTGTTATATCATCAGGGCTTATATTTACTATTGTGAAGTTTTTTGTTGTTGTTACGGCCTGTGAATAGATTTAGAAATGTGATAAAAACTTAAAATTTTAAGGCTGTTTGAAATAATTGCAGTAAACTATGACGTCAGTCACGAAATATTTATAACGTTTTTTTTATTTGAAAAAGTGGTTGAGATGAAATTTAAATAGTTTGCTGGTAGGTTTGTGTATTTTTTTCAGTTGAATCAATGTTTTTCTAAATATTGCTGTAATTATATATGTTTTGTTGATGTTCATGTGTTATATTAATTTCGATATATTTTATATTAAATGTAGGGGTGGTATTGTTGGTGATTTATGGGTTAAATAATGGAATACGTTTAAGAAGGTTTTGAATGTGTGAGAAGGCTGCGTGGTTCTACCCAAATTCTCAAACAAAACTTAAATAAGCTGTATACGAGCAAAAAGGTATAAAATAACCATTAAGAACAAACAGTGTTGTAAATAAAATAACAAGTAATTTTATATAGAATAATAACAAATGTTGGTTGATGTCTGTACACAGAAAATATGTCGATCAAGAGTGTCGAAAGAATGTGTTATAAGTTGAAAGTTCAGTTCAGGAAAAGTCTCTCTGACAAAGTTCAGTTTTAATATGTACGTAAATTAATATTTGGTGTTAACAATCGTATACTGCGAACTTCCAAGCTGTCTTTCCTCATTACAACTTTCAGGGACTTTAGCTATCTTTTTCTGATGCTCAGTATTAATTTCCTTTTCATTTCCATCCTTTCCAAAACCTCATCATTGCTCACATGCTCGATCCATGATATTCGCAGCATCCTTCTGTAGAACCACAGTTCAGCTGCTTCGAGTTGTTCCTTCATTTTTGATGAGATTGTCCAGTATTTGCTGGTATATTTCAGAATTAACATTGCATAGCAATTTAGTACTCTCTTCTTTGCTTCTCGCGAAATTTTCCTGTCTCTTCACGCATAGTGATCGTGCTAACAAGCACAATTATAATAGAATAGGTAATCCAAGGGAAATAGCTCAAATCATAGTTATGTCCCTTGGTTACTCTGCTTCCCAGTTCGGTCATATTTAGATGTAGTCAATCTCAACATGTTTTTTCGAGCAATGGGCGACAAAATTACATCCGCAAAATCCATGTAAACGTCAGATTCCGAGTTCAAACTTCAACAAATAAACAACACCTTCAATTTTTTTTCACCTTGATTATTATCTAAAATATTATCAGAAGAGTGCGGTCCCTACTGATAAATGTAACTCCATCGAATATCTTATAACATTAATATTAGTCACTTGTTCACGGACCTCTGCCTTTTCTACAAACATTTTCAGGGCAATTGCTCTGACAAGCTTTTTGTCCGGATGCCTCGACCACGTGAATTCAAGCATACTACTAGATTGGCATCTAGGTCCCATCATTTTACTACTGAAATAGTTAAATGTAATCTCACTTCTACTCGAATAGTTTCTTTTCTCGCACTTCCCGCCTGTGGAACTCCTTTCCGCTTATTTGCTTCCCTGATAGCTACAATTTTCAAAAATTTAAAAGCAATGTCAATTGCTATCTTCTAGCTTCTTGAATCCCATTCATCGTTTATCCTTGGTTCAATACCCACTGTACCCATCTCTATCTCTCTCTCTCTCTCTCACACACACACACACACACACACACACACACACACCTCCTGCGCACTTGCTTGGGATGAAATACTTTTATTAAAATATATATATATAGCGGGGACCTGCTGTATGCGACCATCTTTATCAGCAACCACCCGTTGTTAACGACCGTTTTCTATATGCATGGACGATTTGCTCATGTTGTATTGACCTTTAGTGAGCGACCACTTCCAGAACACTACCAGCGATTAACATCAACGAGTGAAAATCACTGATCAAGCTACCGCTTAAAAAAATTCATTTTGGTCGTATACTGCGAACTTCTAAATTAGGAGAAACTAAATTTTTTTTTTTTTTTTTTTTTTTTTTAATCGTGTCACCTCAAGCAAGGCATTCCACTGCCACTATAGCGCAGGGGGTTACATAGAGAGATTGGCTATAGGAAATGTCAGAAGGAGGGTGATAGACGACTTATGATGTACATAGGGAGAGAGTAGGAGAGAGTGGGTGTGAGTTAGTGTGTTAGGAGGTGTCTGTTGATCTTGCATTTAAACTCCTGGAGGTTGTAGCCGTCGGGGAAGCAAGCATGCGGTAGGGAATTCCACAGGCGGGAAGTGCGAGGAAAGAGGCTAAATGAGTAATCTATTTCATTTGATTTGATTTAAGCCAGGAACACTTCCTCATTGTTTTGTTATTGTAGTGTTGTATCAACCTGTTATTTCTTGTTGAAATGTACATTGCCTGAGTTCACCTCACGGTCAAACATCGGCTATTTTGTACAACATGTATTGCATTTGACATGTTCAAGGGATTTATCGCAGTCTCTGTACTGATTTGGATAAATTCAGGGATTGGAAAAATCACAATTATGTTCCTTTCTCAAATGTCTATCTCTTTTCGTTCCTTTATTTAGTGTATCTACTTATTCTATTTCTATCTAGGTAATTTGTAACATATAACGTGTGTTAGCACATGCGATACCTTGTCTTCATCAGCCGCCGACCAGGGGTGATGTCACGGTTTCGGTGGCTATGGCGGGACCGCCACCCCTGGCGCCACCAGCAGCGTTTGCCACCACGCAGGGTATGAAGATAAACTTGTTGATTGTCCCTCTTGTATATTCTCATAAGGAACTATTGCAGTTTGTATCAGCAATGAAATTCCCTGAACGCGTTTGCCGTTATTAACACGCTCGTGAAGGAAGCAAAAAACGTTATAGATGACCACACAAATATCTCATTTGCGCATATTAGATCTTGATGTTGCGCGAATTTCGTTTGCTTGTTGTTTTGATCTCGACCAAATCCAACTTGACACGTTCTGTACCGTTGATCGAATGCGGTGTGAAGCGCTTTTTAAAGCACGGCCAGTGATGCCTATTTTAGAAAGGAAAGAAATAACTGAATGTCCCAGAAACCCACGACACCCAACCTCAATAGGCCATCACGTTACACATCCAACCATTGTCCACACATTCGGCATTCAGTGACTCGTATAGGTTTTTCTTTAGTTCGTGCGCCTCTACCCTGTCGTCTTCCCAAGACACTACTAGGAAAATAGTCTTCATTGAGTTGGACCACAACACGATGTCAGGACGCTTGTTTGTCTGTGCGATGTGTATTAGAAATTTTAGAGACGTCATTATGTCTACTGAAACCTCCCAGCCACTGGTTCCGCTCAGCAGCTTCATATTCGGGCCTGTTTGTTTTTCCTGTGCAGGGCATTCAACCTCCTTATGACATCTGATCTTAGTCTTCTTGGCTGCTACAAACTGTTGGTTTGCTGTCTCACATTGTGTTCTTATTAACTCCTTGATCACCTCTAATACGTTGTTGTGTCGCCACATATATATCTCGAGTGATTGTGGACAAGCAGAAAGCACATGACACAATGTACCTCGGTCCATTTTACAGGAAAAACTGATATTTGTATCTATGTATTCCCGCATCTTGAGGTTTGTTTCATTTCATTATACATACATACATACATACATACATACATATATATATATATGTGTGTGTGTGTGTGTATATATATATATATATATATATATATATATATTGTCATCCGCATACAGATTTGTTTCGCTGTATCACAGCTCATCAGTACGGTTAGACTCCGATTGCTACACAACCCAGGCTCGAAACCCGACCGATTTGGCGTCAGTCGGCGACTCTACCCCTGGGCCACACACAGGGCGTTCGGTGGAAGAAGGTAGTCTTTCTAGCGCATATCATATTACGCGCCCAATAGCTAGAGTGCTCAAATTCATTTTTACTAATTGAGCGATGCGTACACGCTAGAGTGGCTACTGTTTTTCAAAGTCTACCTTTCTTCAAGAGTGCTCAATCAGGGGGTGTGAGAGCGTATATAAAACGACACTCCGGTATAGTGAGTAGATATCATCTATTTTCTATCAATTTCTGAATTGAAATACTATTATCTACTTAGCAGCTTGACACAAAATATGAACTATTAATTTTAGAATAATATTAGTTATACACTAAAAATATTTTTTCGACTGTGCATAAATAAATGATTCTCTTGTCAATTTCAAACAAATTCACAATTTTCCAAACAAAGAATGTCGTGGAAATAAAACATTGATTAATACAAGTGTTTTGTCAGAAAATCATAATACGACCAGATAAATTGCCTGCTATGATTGATGTTAATAGTTGATATTGGTTCTCCTTTTCTTTTTACCTTCCTGGTGTTTTGATTTAAAATCATCACCATCAGAGCATCATATTACTCCTTCTTTTCTTTCATTCGAGAGAAAGCGGACACGCATTTTCTGGCAATAAGAACAACAATCGAAATTCCGATAATAGCAGACAACAACACAAAAGCCAAAATATCCAGCATAAAATATTGATACAATAGCATATCTTGACAATAGGATCGAAGAAAACCGCCGCCATATTTGATGATGTCATCGACAATGCGTGCTCCTCTTTCATCTGGAAGCTCTGGTCTTGACTTGAAAATATTGCTCGCCATTTGAATATTCTTTTTGTATTTTGGATTTTCAATAATTTCTCTGATATTTTTAACTAAATCTTCGACAGAATAATCAAACATATCCATCGATATACCGTATTCTTTGTATTCCATTCTTTTGCCGTTGTGTGGCTGGTCAGCAAAAACTGGGAAACCTAACATCGGAACTGCGCGATACAAACTTTCAAACTGTCCCCCATTTCCACAATGAGTGATGAACAATTTCGTTTTCGGATGGCCTAATAAATCATTCTGGGGTATCCATTCAGTCATAAACACATTCTTCTTCTTCTTCTTCTTCTTCTTCTTCTTCTTCTTCTTCTTCTTCTTCTTCTATGTGCCCTGTCCCTTCAGGACGTAGGCGATCATGGCTTTCCACGTTTCCCTATCCCTGGTGTCTCTTAGCACGCCTTCTCCTGTTACATCATACAATCCTCGTTCCGTCATCCACCTGATTAGGTCCTTCAAATATGTTATCCGTTGCTTTCCCCTGTCTCTTTTTCCCTCTATCTGGCCTGTTAGTATCAGGTTCTCCAAGCCCTCCTTCCTCATCATTGCTCACATGCTCGATCCATAATATTCGTAGAATCCTTCTGTAGAACCACATTTCGGTTGCTTCAAGTTTTTCCTTCATCTTTGATGATATTGTCCAGCATTCACTGCCATATTGAAGGACGGACAGCACGTAGCAATCCAGTACTCTCTTCCTTGTTTCTAACGAAATTGTCCTGTTTCTTAATACTTTACTCAACTTCTGGAATGTATTCTTGTGCTTTTTGATCTTACATTAGGCGACGAATAACTTGCTTCCGACCATTTCCAAACGACATTGTATTTTATTTGCTTAAAAGCTTCTCCCACATTTTCGAGATGTTCTCTTGGAAGTATCTTTACCAAAGAGCCAAACGAAACAATAACGACGCCATTCTTTGAGGAATTAACAAATTTAAGCAAGTCTCCTTCTATTGGTTTTGCAGGTTGTGCACCCATTCCTCCAAGATATTCCACATTGGGAAGTGTGGGCATAGCGAAATCAAGCAAAACATCAGTTTCTAAAATATACAGAGCTGCTTTACGGAGAAACTCTTCAAAAGAGATATCGGGTTTATCGGGTGCATACATCTTGACACTTTTTGAAGGGCCACCAATTGGATAGGTGATATAATGTTGAATATGTTCATACGTATTGTGTAGTTTTTCCACGAATGACATACGTCGAGAAGCAAATTATCACAGATTTTCCACGTGAGCTTTTGCATATCCTGAAATGTATGGTTGCCATTTCGAGAAAAATAATTTATCGCAACTCTAATAAATTCTGGCATTTCTATTTGGTCAGACATGTGTATAAAGTGGACACCTTTTGATGGTTTATACATTTTAGATAGTTCTTGAGGAACAGGAAAATAAGAGTTATGTCCCCTTTTGCGAAGTTCTTTCGCCATTGGAATCATTGGATTTAGATGACTGAAAAGGCCGAGAAACAGGATGTTGTCACTTTCGGTTGGCTCCGCCGCAAACAGAATTAATATCCCAAGTAAAACAAAATAAATTGGCTTCATTTTTGAAAGACGAGTCCTATAATTAAAAAAAAGGAAATATTTTAAAGTAACAAACAAAGAAACCAAAAAATTAGTTCATAATTAACTTTTAACAAGGTTAGATAAATTATACGTACACAATCGATATTATTCAATAATTACGTAAAATATATATATTTATAAAAGGCATATATTCCTTTGATTTATTTTAAAATCTGTGTGACAATGACAGCCTGAAGAAACATGCAGTGGTTTTATCTATTTTCAAATAATTCCATCTACCCAGTTTCACTCACAAGACTTTAATCAGTGTTTCAGGTGTTTAGACTCTCAGGGGTTTTCTGAAGTCTATTGAAAATATGAATTAAACTGTTTTTTTTCTTTTTCAAGAAAGGCTATACAAGGGGTTGAAGGTTATAGGGTGTGTTCAAGAAACGATAAAAGATGAGCGGGATTCAAGACGATAGATGACAACGTTGCATTTAACATTTAGAAGATTGCAACTATCAGGAAAATAAGTAAATAGAAGGGATTTCCACTTGCGGGAATTGCGAGAAAAGTAACTGTTCAAATAGAAGTACCGTTTATATTGACAGATTTCAACTGTAAACCGGTCAGACCTAATTGCCAATCTGGTAACGCACTTAAATGCAGGTTGTCGGGGCTTTAGAAAGCTGCTGCCATGAAAATATTTGTAGAAAAGACAGAGGGAAGCCACGTCGCGTCGGCAAGAAAGTGACTTAAGTCGAGATGCCAAGTCATAATATTATTATCTTTTTTTTACAAATGTGGTCAGTTTCATTCCCAAGGCTATGGTTTTCAGGAACTTTCCAAAGGTATCGCATCCTGGGATCACCTCCACAGGCCGATAACATCAACTAATCATCTTCCTATTAAATGGACCATGGTGAGATTCGAACTCGGACAGAATCACTCTGCCTCGCGGCCATACGTTAAAAGTACCTATTTTTAAAATATCATCTTCTGATTCTTCCGTATCTATTATAAACTATTTTAAAATTTGTGTGTCAGTGAAAGACAAATTGAACGAACAGGCGGTGGTTTTATTGAAACGGCAATAGAAAAAAATGTCAATTTATGCGCAACTCGTTTTTAGGTATCTCTAATTTCTCTTTACACGATAACGCGTTCATTTAGAAATAGACTTTTATCACCCTTTTACTGTGAAACCAATAAATTGTAAACGCAAAGTCTACTCCATCAGCTTCTTTTATCGCACTTCCCGCGTGTGGAATTCTCTTCCACATACTTGCTTTCCTGACAGTTACAATCTCCAAGAATTTAAACGTAAAGTCAATAGTCATCTCTTGTCTCACTAACTTACATCCCCTCTCTCATGCTTTTCTACATCCACCCCACTCTCATCAGTACTCTCTTCCCTCTCCTACTCTCTTCCTGACACCCCCTGCAACCTCTCACTCCTCATAACATTCCTCCTCGTCCACCCCACTCTCATCAGTAATCTCTTCCTTTTTCTACTCTCTTCCTGACACCCCCTGCAACCTCTCACTCCTCAACATTCCTCCTATGTAACCCCCTGCACAACAGTGGCAGTAAAATGCCTTGCTTGGGGCGACACTATTATAAAAAAAAATTTATGCGATTTTCAACAAACATTATCTGTTTGGGATATAAGGATATTTTCACTTGCTTTTTAAGAGCTAATGTTTTGTCAGTCAGATAAAATGTTTACCCATCGACCAAATAACAAACATTTTTGAAACTTTCAGTTTTAATTGCGAATATTATATGAATTAACTTCAGTTTTCTCAAACTTCATTGATAATATGTAGAAAATGGGTTACACATAAACACATGGAAAAGAACAAAGGATAACCTTTAAATACTTGCCTTTCTTTTTCTTTATTTAGTAGAAAAATATTTCTTGCTTATTTTTTTACCACAAAGTTTCAATTGCTTTGTCATGAGCCTTTACAAAACTATTAACAATATTCCAAATCATGAATCCAATCAATCTTCTGAAAAAGAACATACATTGCTGTTTAAATTATTGTCTTTTCTTCCTTGATTAATAAAAAAAAAGTAATTTTTGGCGTAATAATCACGTTTTCAATTGTCATAAGTGCACCAATACTTACCAAAATTGGTTACAAAGAAAATTGTTTAGCATTTAACTTCAAGTATTTCTTTTTGCTTAAAGATATCTTTGTCGAGTATGTAATTGTCACAAGTTTTAATTTTTTGAAATATAAGTTGTTTTTTTTTTCAAAATTATGAACAATGTTTAACAAAGTAGGCTACACACTTTTTCTGGAAAAAATATTGATTAACTTTTAAATGCTTCCTTAACTGAAAAACATCTTTATTGCTTATGTTGTCATTAGTGGACCTATGCCGTCAAAATATTTATATCGATATACCGTCTAAAATGACGGCAACATATATATATATTGATTTACCTATTAGTGATTATCTTAGATTAGTACATAAAAACCAAAAATGGTCATCCAAATTCCTGAGCGTGACAGAAAGGAAACATATATGAAGGAATAGTAGACAGAAAAAACAGTAGCTACTCACGCCTCTAAGCATCGTTCATTCAGTAATGAATTCGAACACCCTCAGCTACTGGGGTGTGTATATATAACACGCTAAATCAGCCTTCCATAGCTCAGAGGTAGAATAACACATGTACTTTAAATATAATTCTCCAACATTTAGATATTTTTTATTAAGCTTTCGGCTCACATAAGCCATCTTCAGAGAGGTTACAAGGACGTTAACATAAAAACATCCACCATCAGCGACAATTTAATCTTGTGTTGACATAAAACTTCGCTAAGCAACGATAACAGTTACCAAAAATAGCAAACGCAGTTCGCAAATTTGTAATGCGGTTCTATGATGTCACACCGCGTGAGAGCTCGAAATGATAATGCAATTTATTGTGTTATGACCAGATTTAAACGTGATTTTATGAAGTGTGGGAGAATTTTTGTCTTTATTTTCACCTGAAATTAAAGCCAAAATACGATGTTCAGAACGGCTCATGATTAAACATAATAGACATTCATTGTCTCTTATATTTAACAGTATATGTTTATAAAATTATCTGCTGCCTCGATACACTATATATATATATATATATATATATATATATATATATAATGCTAAGCTGTTGTTTGCTGACAGAATGAAGCAACGTATAACATCCTGCATGTTCGGCTCCAAAGACTAGTGGTGGCACTGCAAAAGTGTGTTAAACAACAACAAGCTCAAGGCTGACAAAGATAACCTCGTTGTTGGTCATGAAAAGGACCTCCAATCTGTGTTGGACTAGGGAAGGAAATGATTCGTAAATGATTCCAAAACGAAGCTGTTATCCTTTAACCACCATATACACACTCTACTACCCCACCATCAGCATGAATCAGACTAGTCTCCCTGAAAGCAATACACTGTGCTTCCTCAGCCTAACTCTCAACAAGAAGCTCTCAATCTCTCCTTTAACCAATAAATTTAAGATCCTCATCGCTTCAGATTCTACGCCACTTCCACATTTGATTCGTCTGGGGTATCCGCACCCGACTTCCCACCTAGAACTGAGGCTCAGCTGAGTGACGTTTACCTCCTTTGTCCCTGACAGAATTTCAAAGCTTGACCTCCGTAAGGCCAGCGGAAGTGACAGAAACCCAATCATCGTCATAAAGAAATGTGCACCTGAACTCTACTCGGTTCCCTCCAAACTCTACGACTGCTAACACTCAGTTTCTTGCTTTTCTGTCTGATGGAACTTCTCGTCTGTGGTTCCTGGTTTTAAGAACTCTGGAGAATCCTCAGACCCCTCTAATTATCGCTCTATCAACCTCCTACCGATTTTTGGCAAAGTGTTCGAGGCTATTATCAAGACTGAAGTGTTTCAACATCTCTCAGTTCACAACCTCTTCTCCGACAAACAGTATGGCTTCCGCTTCGCCAGGTCTACTGCTGATATGCTAAAGTCTATCACAGAGTACATATACCAGTCTCCCGAAAATAACGGCGAAATTCGGGTTGTTGCCGTGAATCTCTCCAAAGCATTTGACAGAGTCTGATACGCTGGCTCTTCTGCGAAAGCTACAGGGCTATGGCATAATCCAATCATTTCTATCAAATAATGAAGGTAGTATTAGATGGATATGCTTCCACATCTTATCATACAAATCCGGGTGTCTCTCAAGGCTCTATTCTAGGTCCTACACCCTTTTCGATCTTCATCAATTATCTCCCTGATGTAATCAGATCCCAAGTAGGCATCTACGCTGACGACACCACCATTTACTCCAGCTTTGATAAGAAAGCTGTCGAGACTGACAAAGATAACCTCGCTGTTGATCTTAAATCTGTGTTGGACTAGGGAAGGAAATGATTCGTAAATGATTCCTAAACGAAGCTGCTATCGTTTAACCACCATATACACACTCTACTACCCCACCATCAGCATGAATCCGACTTGTCTCCCTGAAAGCAATATACTGTGCCTCCTCAGCCTAGAAGCCTAAAAAGCTAGAAGGAAGGACTAACCGGCAATTTTAAGAATACAAGATGTATGGTTGTCAGTCAGAGGAACAGCCAAAGATGCGATTTATGAATTGGCGGAACAGCTGCACTAATTACACTAAGTAATCTCTTGTACTTTAGTGGCTTTACGCCCTTACATATAGTGATATGATCAAAACAAAATCGTATTCTCAACAACAAAAGTATACTAGTTTCCCAGAAGTAAATATCGCTTCGTAATGAAACGGCTTATTGATTATATAAAAATATTAAACAGGGAACAATTGCAGATAATCTTAAGATTATCTTAGTATTGGTTATAAAGTGGATTAGAAGTTTTCGTTTAATTAATTAATTAATTAATTTTTTTTGTCAAATTTTTAGGTGATTTTATTTTATTTTTTTAGATAGTGATGCCTGGCCGCTCGTATCCGATTATGCTTGCCGACTAGGGCGTCTAGCTAATCCCTATTGCAGACGTCTGCTCAAGCACCTTTGTGTTTGTTCAACAGCTACAGATCCCACCTGGTTTATATTGCAACAATGCTGAGCGGACAGTTTCTGGGAATGAGCACATTATTTGGCGTAATCAACAGTGTGAATAATGCCAGTACACACAGACCCCCAGTCAATATGACTTGTGATTTCATTGACGGCTTCCAATGAGTTTCTTTTACCCAGTTTCCCTCACAAGGTTTAGATAAACCTGTTGTATTGTTTTTCAGGCACTTTCCGAAAATACTGCATGCTGGGATCGAATCTCCAGGTCGTTACCTTACTGATTAATCGACAATATTCTTCTTCTTTGTACCGTATCCTTTCAGGACGTAGGCGATCATGGCCTTCCCTATCTCCCTATCCCTAGTGGCTCTTAACACGCTTTCTCTTGTTACTCCACCCAAACCCCGCTCCGCCATCCACTTACGCAAGCCCGTGAAGTATGTTATGCGTTGCTTCTCCCTGTCACCTATTTCCCCCTATCTGACCTGTGAGTATCAGATTTTTCAAGCCCTCCTTCCTTATTACATGTCCCAGGAACTTCAGCTGTCTTTTCCTGATGATAAGTATTAGTATCCTTTTCGTTTCCTTAGCATCCTTCTGAAGAAACCCATTTTGGTTGCTTCAAGTTTTTTTTTCACTTTATCTTTGATGTAATTGTTACTGTCACGTGAGTATCAGATTCTCCAAGTCCTCCTTCCTCATTACATGTCCCAGGAACTTCAGCTGTCTTTTCCTGATGATAAGTATTAGTATCCTTTTCGTTTCCTTAGCATCCTTCTGAAGAAACCCATTTTGGTTGCTTCAAGTTTTTTTTTCACTTTATCTTTGATGTAATTGTTACTGTCACGTGAGTATCAGATTCTCCAAGCCCTCCTTCCTCATTACATGTCCCAGGAACTTCAACTGTCTTTTCCTGATGATAAGTATTAGTATCCTTTTCGTTTTCTTAGCATCCTTCTGAAGAAACCCATTTTGGTTGCTTCAAGTTTTTTTTATTTATCTTTGATGTAATTGTTACTGTCACATGAGTATCAGATTCTCCAAGCCCTCCTTCCTCATTGCATGACCCAGGAGCTTCAGCTGTCTTTTCCTGATATTAAGTATTAGTTTGTTTCCTTTTCGTTTCCATCCTTTTCAAAACCTCATCATTGCAGACATGCTCGGTCCATGGTATCCTGTGCTGCCACCCATTCGCCAAGCATGTCACGCGTTGGTTTCCCCTGTCTCTTTTTCCCTCTATCTTACCCGTGAGTATCAGATTCACCAAGCCCACCTTCCTCATTAGATGTCCCAGGAAATTTCGCTGTCTTTTCGTGATGTTAAGTATTAGTTTCCTTTTCGTTTCTATCCCCTCCAACACATAATCGTTGCTCACATGTTCGGTCCAATTTATTCGAATGTGGTACTCAATAAAAGATCATTTAACAATAAAGGTACAAAAACAGTCAGCAGCTTAAAAATGAATATATTTATCAACTAAGCCATTAAAAATGAACGTGTTTATCAATCAACCCATTAAAAAAAATGAACGTGTTTATCATCCAAGCCATTAAAAAATGAACGTGTTTATCAACTACGCCATTAAAAACGAGCGTCTTTATCAACTAAATCATGAAAACTGAACGTGTTTATCAACTAAGCCATTAAAAAACAAACGTCTTCATCAACTAAGCCATTAAAATATAAACGTGTTTATCAACTAAATCATTGAAAAAATGAACGTGTTTCTCAGCTGTGTCATTAAAAAATAAACGTGTTTATCAACTAAGCTATTAAAAAATTAATGATTTTATCAACTTTGTCATAAAAAAACTCATAGTAGAAAACACATTTTAAAGAGTACATTTTCTAAGACCGCTTAGAAGTGGGACAAGGCCTAAAGTATGGGGCACCCAGTGAGGATCGAACTCACTACGCAGTTGTAGCAGATTCTAGCGAGACAAGCTTGCTAATATTACACCACACCGGGGTTACCCAATTTCTTAGTAAGAGAGACAGAAGAAAGTAACAAATCCACCAGTCAGTCTGAAATGCCAAAGTTATTTTTCCTTGTCGCAATGTCATAATGGCGTCATTAAATATTTATGATCGGTTCTATAAATAAACGATCCCAAGAAAAAAGTAAGAAATATATTTTTAAAAAATGGTGAAAGACTGTTTTTAAAGAGTATTTTCTGTTTCATTAAAAGGCAAACAAAATGGAATTTTCGAAAAATCTATTCTGTAAAAACTGTAATTTGTCAAATTGTTTTAAATGTTTTGTAAAAACTGTTTGATCCTTTAAATTTCACTCAGAAGTTTCGAATTTTGTTTTGTATGATGTCTTAATCAGGATAAAAGTAGTGACGTCCTTTTTTTTTTCCTTTTTTCCTTTCAGGAGAAAATTCTTTCTAAAAATTACATTAAAAATTCTTCTTTTCAAATAAAATAAGTTACAAAAAAGAACAATTTTTATTATAAAAATATACATTTTTCTATTTAGGCCTTATTTTATAATGCATTGATTTTTAAATACGTGGTTATATATATGGACAATTTTTTATTTTATTTTAAAAACAACAATATATTGAACTTACATCTCCAGCTTTTAACATTTGGAAATTGACGCATATACAAAAAACATTTACACAAGTAAAGAATAAAATATTATTTTCCAGGTTTTTTATATTTTGTTAGTATATAACATATTTTTAGCTCGATTTGAATTTATAAATAATATGCTTACCTAATTTAGAAAATAATTCAAGGGTCTCTTTATGCGTTTCTCTTGTCTAAGTGTCTTGTCCCACCTTGTTGAGTGTTGTGTTTGGTTTTAACTTTTAACACTTACATAAATGCCCTGTCTTCAGTCTCGTTCTGCGTTTATGTCTATCATCTGAACAGGGTGGCCCAGTTTTTAGCGGCAAGAATTTAAGCAATTAATGTCGGCATAATGTATTGATGCAACAACAAGCAGTGCAGTAGTTCTGATTCGTTGTAAAGATTATAATAAATGGTAAAATCATCCGATTTGTTTTGGTTTGTTTCGTTTTTTTATGATTAATGGCGAACAGAACAGGCAACCCAAGAACGAATTTCGGTTGAGTTTGCTTATGCATACACACGGTCGGCATGTATATCTCTGGCTTAACCCTCTAACGAGCAGGAGTAATAGATCATGGTCCGGATCTTTGACCCATCCTATCTTATCAACATTTATATATAGTTTTTCTACATGCATTTATATACGTAGTAAGCACAAGTGGCTATTGAAAGAGGAAAAAAATTTCGCGTTTTTTTTACGTAATTCTGGGTTGGCTTTTTTATTTTTGTCTTTTTTTTTTCCAAATCTTTGAATTTATTTAGACCATATTAAGTCACGAAATATTTAAATATAAAATTCATTATTTTTATCATCCATGATATTAAATGCGTTAGCATTATTCAACTTTTAAACAAGAAAAATCTCAAGTTGAGGTTAAAAATTGCCGCATAAACATTGTTGATTTATTTAAAACAGAATGATCGATGACATGTTCCTAATCCTACAAGAAAAATTGAAAATAAATACAATATATCTACATATTGTATTTATTTTCAAATTTTCTTGTTACATTTTTTTCAGCTATATTGCATATGATTATTATTGTACATCATCAGATTTCAATAAAATTTGTATTTTATATGAATTCTTCCCTATGAAAATTGACATTTACTAGAGTGTTGGGCCCGTATTACAGATTCGAGTGGAGAGGCACGAGTCATTTGCACTGATCATGTATATATATATATATATATATATATAATTATGTAAAACTATTTTTGGAAAGGAAGAAATTATATTAGTTGTATTATTAATTGTTGCAGATCAAACGATGAAATTGTGTTGGCTCGTATTATTAATTTTTATAATTCGAAAAGAACCAACTGGAAAAATTTGTTTTGTTCCAATATGAACAGAGGAAATAAATTCATTTTGTCACCATATGAACAGAAAAAAAAAAGCGAAAGAGAAATTACAACCAAAAAGATGAAATATGAACTAATTCATATTTCATTGTGGGTGTGAGTGTTACCAGACAGCCATGTTATACGAGGTCAGGAGAAACAGCCTGGCCGACGAAGGGTTCAAAACTGATACAAAGAATCTTATTAACCCAGACGGAATTTTGGATTGTCGAAAACGATTGTCACAAATAAAAGGAATATTTGACAAGGGCAAATGTTACATTGCTTGCTGTGAGAAATGGTTGAATTCAATTTCCTCGAGATAGGAGTGGTAAGCATAAATTTGTTGACGTCAAATGAAAAAAGAGAACGGAAAAAGTGATGGCATAGAAATAGCGCTGTTTCATTGGTTAAACCAAGGGAAAGGAGTAACTTCGTTCCAAAAACTGGGGGCGACAATGATTTCATTGGCTGCAAGGGCCAGAAAGTAGATTTGCATGAACAACCCAGTGTCATGACCTTCTTTATAAAGAAGGTCATACCAGTGTTCGTCATCCCCTACACCGATATTGTACGGAAAAGTATAAAAACAGAGCCCGGGGGGGGGGGGCAGAGATCAGTTGACGAATTACCGCCGCCACCACACACAAAGACCAAATAATTTTAAATAAACCAGTCTATTTTGTTTACTGGAAATAGTAAATTTAATTATTTAGCTTTCAATTAAAGCTAAAATAATAGTTTAGAAAAACTTTTCCATTTTTAAAAATTCAGTTTAAAGTTACTGTGCAGTTTTTCGCGATTTACTGGAGGTGCCTACATTAAATATGAACTGAAACATATGTTTTCAATTATGTAATATCTGTTCATTTTTCAATGGTTTTGTTAAAATGTGATTAATCATCTTGACCCTTAAAATTTAGACATTTATAAAAACTTCTCCTAAATTCTAAAAAAACTGTAAATCTCTATATATTACGGAGTTATTAAATTGAAATTTTAACGGATGTATTTTAAACCAAGGAAAGTAACTTGATAAATAAATATCAAGGTAGATAACTTTTACTTTGTCAAGCTCCTTTTCCTCGTTCAATTTTTGTTTATTTATTCTTATGTTATTTCAATTTATTTATTTATCTTAGTTCTATGGAACAATGACTAGTGCAGCGTTTCTCAGTCAGGGTTTCCAAGAACCCTAAAGTTCCGCAAAAAAGTCCCTATGTGTTCCGCGAGAACAAGTGAGATAAGCTAATGCACTTTTCATATTCGTAATTCTACTAAATACTCACAATACATTCTTGGTCATTGTAATATTGTAATTTATGCATCATCCCATCTAACCTATTATGTCATTAAAAAGTATAACTATAATTAGAAATAAATTTAGTGGTTTTTGTATGGCGCCAGTGCATACACTTTTTAGGTACCTCCACTTATTCGCCCAATAAAACAGCTGTGGTGATACCGACCAAACAAAAGCGATGAATCAGATGTGTGCTCTCTCACAACTAAAAGTCAAATGAATAAAAATCGTCGTACGCATCCGGATCCGCACAGATGTTCCGGAAGAAAAATAAAAATTAATCAAAGATCAAATTACCAATTTTATTTATCAGCCAATGAGAAGCCCGGATCCAAATACAAGGAAGAAATTCGAAACGAGCCAGTTGATCCAAAAATGCTGTTATAAAAAGCAGAGACTAAGCATCAAAAAACAGACAGGCACAGACGGAAGAGAAGATAGTAATTAGTTTCTTCCTTGACCTATGTCAAGCTGCTACTATGCTCGCCTTCTTCTTACTTCTTCTTCCGCACCTGTTCCCAAAGTACTAACTGACCTTTTCTAAGATATTCCACACCAACCAACTCATTGACCTGAGAAACCGCAACTTGAAAATGAACATTTCTTTTCTTTCAGATCATCATACCTTCCATGAACTCTTTTACCTCCGTTGAACTTTTATTTCAAGCATTACTTATTTTGTAAAACATTGATTGAAATGTATATATGTATAAATGTTATTTTACACTCAAAAATTGCCTTTCTTGAATTTATGAATTATAGTGGGCTATCTTCCCACAAGGCCAAATTCCGTTAACATGCTACGGAATCCTACTACCCCTCACTACAAATGAAATAAGAGAAGAGATACCCGCTATACAGCATAGCATGATGTTAAAAAAGCTCAAACTTAATAAAAACAAAGTTTTATCATCAAAATATTGATATTATTATTAAGAGAAAAGGTCAAAGTTTGTTATTATTTATTTCAATTTTTTAAGCTTTTCTAACACGTTCGAAATTTTGGCTATTTATTTATTTTTTTTTTTTTCATCAGCAATTCACCCGATTTTTACCAGAGGTTACCAACTATGGCAAACGTAATATTACGCATGTCGTTTTTTTGTTTTTTTTTTATTTTATGCATTAATTATTTTTTGGGGGGGGGCGGTGTCGAAAGACACATTAATTTTGAAATTCTTGCAAAAATGAACTAATCATTTGCGTCCTTTAATTAATTGCATGAAACTTTTAGAAATTCAGTATTTATTCCAATTTTTTTATTACTTAAATACAAGATACTTTGGGGAATGTAAACCATGTAAGTTTTTTTTTTTCGAGATCACTTTTTCGAAAATTTGCTCCGAATATTAAAATGAAAAATGAATTAAAACTACGCCATTTTTAATTTACAAAAAAAAATTAATTAATTTTATATATCATATATATTAAGGATATCATATTCTGAAGAAAAAATCTATGAATATTGAATTTGATTAGAAATGTTTTCATTTTTTCTTTGCTAATCATAATGATTTATAAAGTTTCAAACATTTTTGAAATTTCTTTCAGTCACTTGGTGTCTTTGGCTATTAATTTATTAAGTAAAAATTATAATTACAAATCGAAAATTGAAACGCCTAATACAAATCATGTGTCATTAACATTTTTAAAATAATTTCAAAATTTATTGTTTTTATTTAAGTTTTCCTCCTTCTTTAAATATGGAACCACGTAAGAGCTATGTCGTTAAACGGTCACGTATTTCAAGGGTTGCACCACTCACAAGGGAAAAAGAAAACAAAAACTTTTTTGGCAGGGTACAATTCTTTCATTTCGCTTCTGTGTTTTCTGTGTACATTTCAATATTTAACGAGTTTTGCAAATCATCACTTCAAAATTTAAAGTTTTATATTTTCAATTTGTAGATTCTTCATTTTGTTAAAAAAGTAATTGCGAAATTTACAATTTGTGGAGGTACCTAATAAAAAATATGGAAAATATATATTAAAATAAAAATTTATAATTACCAGAACATTTAATAAATTACTGAGTTAATTTTGTCATATTATATAATTTCATTCTCTGTTATTAAATTGTAAAGTCAATTTAAAAGAAAGTTTCATATTATTTTCATTTTCATTTTTCAGAAGGCATCTTCAGACGTAAGGCTATAAAGCTAAACTAACTAAAATTCTATAAAATATTAGATAATTGCTGAAAATATTATGCATTTTTTTTTATTTTACTATGTAGTTAAAAACCAAAAACGAAACGTTCGCTTAAGTTAGAATAGATACATTTTTCAAGTCTGGCCCACCATAGTTAGCTTGTAACAGTTCCAGATGTCAATACAATCATTTGTCACCTCACACAAGACTAATAATAAGGCTACTGTGATTAAGAAACGCTTTTTTACTACATTTCAGGCAGTAAGAAAGTAATACTTGTTTCAAATTACTTTAAGATAGATATCTCCACAAATTTTTGATATCTAAATGTAGACATCTCCACTCATTTTCGATACATAAATTTAAATTAAATTTTTAAAAATAAAATAAAGTTTTCTAGAAGATTTAATTTTAGCTTTAGTTGAAAGCCAAGAGATCGAATTTACTAATTCTAGTAAGCAAAATATTCTGATGTATTTCAAACCGAAATTATATTGATTGGAATTTTAAAATTTTCTGATTTAAAAAAAAAATTCAATTTTCATTGATCAAGACATTTAGTAGACAGAAGCCTGTTCTCGGTTTTAAAAAAATCTTGCAAAAACAAAAGTACCTTGCTGACACATTAGTTTATTTAAATTAGCAAATTTAAACTTATCTAAATCTGAATTGAATCAAGTATTACTTGCTTATTGCCTCGGATGTACAATAAAAGCGTTTCTTAATTAGTGTAGCCATGTTATCAGTCTGTTATCATCATGTTATCAGAGCCGATAATTGACATGACAGACGGAAGCTGACAAAATGTTAAGTATGGAAGACGAATTTGACATATTTTTATGTTAGTTTAATCAGACGCTTCGTTTTAATTATATAGTAAAATTAAAAATTTAACACAATATTTTTAGCAATTATCTAATATTTTATAGAATTTTAGTTAGTTTAACTTCATAACCTTACGTCAGAAGATGTTTAATGAAAAATAAAATTTTAAATAATATAAAACTTTCTTTTAAAATAATTTTACAATAGAATGAAAGTATATAATGGCAGAGGTGACTCAATAATTTATTAAATGTTATGGCGTTTACTAATTTGTATTTTTAATATCTATTTTTCCTATTCTAATATAATTATCTAATATTTTATAGAATTTTAGTTAGTTTAACTTCATAACCTTACGTCAGAAGCTGTTTAATGAAAAATAAAATTTTAAATAATATAAAACTTTCTTTTAAAATAATTTTACAATAGAATGAAAGTATATAATGGCAGAGGTGACTCAATAATTTATTAAATGTTATGGCGTTTACTAATTTGTATTTTTAATATCTATTTTTCCTATTCTTAATTAGGTAGCTCAACAAGTTGTGAATTTCACAATTATATTTTTTTAACTAAATTAGGAAACTAGAAATTAAAATCTTAAAACTTGCTTTAAATTTTGAAGGGATGATTTGCAAAGCCCGTTGAATGCTGAAACGTAGGGCATCGGAAATGTGATGATACCGGCCGAGCAAAAGCGACGGACCGGATATTTGCTCTCTCACGACAAAAAGGCGAATGACCAAAAGTCGTCGCTGCGCATCCGGGTCCGCGCAGATGTTCCGGTAGAAAAATAAACATTAATCAAATATCAAATTTCCATTTCGCGAGCCTACGCGAATTTTATTTACCAGCAAATGGGAAACCCAGAATCAAATACAAGTGTGAAAGTCCAAACGAGCTGCTTTTGATTCAAAAAGCAGGTATAAAAAGCCGAGATAGAAAGCACCCAGCAGACAGACTGACGAGACGAGCGTGATTAGTGTCTCCCTTGACTTAAGTCAAGCGGCTACTACGTTTGCCTCCCTTCACCTCTGCTTACTTTCTTCCCTGTCTCAAAAGTACTTACTGACCTAAGGAACGAATACATCAAAGACATTCCTTACTTACAACGCACTCACATTCCTAAGCCTTAAATCTCTTTCAGCTTATTATTCTCCATGAATATTTTAACCTCCGTTGGACATATATTCAAGTATTATTTTATTTGTAAAAACATTAATTGATCTGTGTATATATAAAAATGTTATTTTTCTACTCAAATTGCTTTTCTCGATTTTATAATCATTTTATGACTTATACTGGGTTATCTACTACAAGGCCAAATTCCGTTAACCTGCAACAGTATACAACTACCCTTCACTAAAACGGACTCCCACTATAACTAGAAAAGGAATAAATAAAATACCCACTATAGAAACACGGAAGCGAGATGAAAGAATTGTACCCAGCTGAAAATGTATTTTTAGTTTGTTTGTTTTTTCCCGTAAGGAGTGCAACCTTCGAAACACGTCACCTTTTAGTAATAATATCAAATGCGGACACCTGTAAAATGAAAATACGAGTCATCATACGCACACAATTAAAATATTTTAATTATTTTAAAAATCGAATGACTCAATTATTTGTATTAAACTTTTTAACTTTCGATTAGTAAATTATGTACAAAAATAAAAACAATTCTTGTAAAACTTCATTATTCATTGGAATTTTTTTCTTTCCAGACAATATCCTTAATATATATTATTTATAAAACCAATTGAACACCACCGTCAAAATCGCTATAAAGATGTGCGACAGCTTTTTAAGTACAATTCATAGGCTCGACCATCAAGCCCCGGAGACTTGTCAATGCCGACCCTCTTCAATGCCAAGTGAACTTCGCCCTCCGTAGTCTTACCCTCGAAGCTAGTATCTTCAGTCGGCACAAGCCTAGAAAAGTCAGCCAAATAGCTGCGAAACTTTTTTTCATCGAGACACGGATCTCGAAATGCCTCGCACATATCGTCAGTCAATCCCAGAACACACACCTCCGGAGTTTTGATCTCTGGAATATATTGATCACCACCTCGACAAATCTCTTCCTTGCTCATTTTTGCGTTCATGCTCCCGGCATTGGTCAATCATGTCTTGAAAGAGACCTGATGGACTTGGTAGAAGATTATCCCACAGTAGTTGCCATTACTTTCTGTTATAGACAGGTTGCCAGTCAAGGCTATAGAACCCAATCTGTCCTATTATTTAAACCATAACTGGAGGGAATTAATACATTTCCTAAGGGTATTTGTGCGTAAGTAAATGCAAGGAATCCAACGGCGATTCGAACTCGGCTCCCCGATTTGTCGTTCCGAGTCGATATCCACGGCACCACAGCGCACATAGACGGTCTATTAAGTGCCCACGTCCATATCTTCTCCCAGGGTGATCGACCCGGTATCTATCGACGAGACCAAACTAGTCGATCAGATCAACCAGGCTACGATCACGCGACCTCCGCTAGCTCCCCGCCCTCTTTCTAGCTTGAGGTCCAGGATAGCATTCCAGTCTCCCATTAAGACTAGGCACGAAGAATCCACCAGGAACGGCCCCAACTGACGGAAAAACAAGACGCGCTCCTCCCGGTCGCTGGGCGCATTAACTGCAACGATCCAAAACGAACTACTGTTCACGGTAATACCGGCGCCGACACGTACAAAGTCCTCCTTAGCATCCAGGGTACGTTTAACCAACAAGAAAGTATCGCTGGCAAGCTGGTCCCTATATACTGAATAGACGACAAAATCGTTAGACAGCACACGAGCGTCAACTTCACAAAGTGTGTCTGCTGGATCGCAGCCACATCTACTCCAAAGGACAAGAGATCACGAAGCAGTCGGGCTGCCTTACCCCAATCTCTCAGGACCCTCGCATTCAAGCTGGCTAGCTTGATAGACATTTTTCAAGTGACCCCTTATTCACATACTGGACAGATATCCGCTGCAGCCTGGAAACAAATCAAAAGTGCTCTGCAAAGGTCAACCTTTTTCAATTTCTGCTCTAGGTAGAATTCTTTGAATCCATCCTGAAGACATCCCCAAGATGCAAGTTAAAACAGTACATACCGAACCGGAATTAATGACGATGAACTTGGCTATCTGTTGGACAGTAAAATGTCTGTTATCCAAAGCCATACGGTTAAATGCATCAACTTCTTCATCAGTGGTTGAAGTTTTTTAGACGACTGAGAGTCAGCTTTTGTGATGACCCTACCTGCTTGAATTTCGCAGTGCACTTCTCTACAGTTGCATAGGAAAGGAGGTACTCAGTAGTGTATTTAACATGTCCTCGTAGTTTTCCTTATTTGTTATACATTTCTTTTTCTAATAATTTATGACTGTTCGGGCCCCTGTTTTGTCCATTTTTTGATTTGCCGCACACCTCTCATCTTTTGTATGGGCCACTCCTACACAGAAACTAATACTGAAATGTGGATTAGTGTTGTGGGATCTCCTCTTTGTATATGATAATAGACTCGACTGAGTATACATATACCCCTGCCATAGACAGAACAGCAGTTGAGGGTTGAGAGTTGAGAGGAATCGTATAGATCCGTTAGAGTTATCGGAGAGTACCGGAACTGATACGTAAGTTACCGAGAGATACCGAAGTTACCCAGAGATTACCGCATCAGAAGCCAGAATAGCTCTGAGCTCCACTCAGCTAGAATAATATACACGAATATACTATTTCCAACGACTTCACTTCAAGACTTGTATATATTTATTTCTTACCAATAGCATTCCTGAATTTACTGCGTTCAAGTTTGTATATTACGTTCAATATAACCTACTTTTCTATTTCCATATCTGTTTAAGTTGTTCATTATTTTGTGCGGTTCCTCACCCGGAATCCACAACATCTATCTATCTATCTATCTATCTATCTATCTATCTATCTATCTATCTATCTATCTATCATATCTGTTTTGTTGTTCATTATTTTGTGCGGTTCCTCAAGCCGGAATCCACAACATCTATCTATCTATCTATCTATCTATCTATCTATCTATCTATCTATCTATCTATCTATCTATCTATCTATCTGTTTTGTTGTTCATTATTTTGTGCGGTTCCTCACCCGGAATCCACAACATCTATCTATCTATCTATCTATCTATCTATCTATCTATCTATCTATCTATCTATCTATCTGTTTTGTTGTTCATTATTTTGTGCGGTTCCTCACCCGGAATCCACAATCATCTATCTATCTATCTATCTATCTATCTATCTATCTATCTATCTATCTATCTATCACGGTATGGCCCTATCTATCTATCTATCTATCTATCTATCTATCTATCTATCTATCTATCTTTTTTGTTGTTCATTATTTTGTGCGGTTCCTCACCCGGAATCCACAACAATTAGTTTTTTCTAGTTTTATAAGAAGTGGAAGTGTCTTGCCACAACAAAAATGCTCAATTAATGCTCTTCTTTACGAGAGAGAATCAGAAGTTTTGAATTCCCCTCGTACATCCAGTAATTAAAAAGTAAATATTTCTAGATATATCGTCCCACGTAAATCTAATTTTTATCAACATGCTAATCAAATCAGTTTCAAGTGTCAAATTACTATTGATACGTCTACAGGGAGTGACACAGAAATAGACAATGATTACGTATTTATGAACAAGCGAAATGCAATCAATCATGAAACCTTATTCATTACTTTTAAATTTTCAGGGGGATCTATATCGTCCCGAGATTAATAGAATTGCCAAGTTAAAAAAGATTTTCGCCAACCAAAGTTATAGAACACAATCTGTCCTGTAATTTAACCCATAACTGAAAGGAAGATACAGATTAATACCTTTCCCAAGAGTATTTGTGCGTAAGTGAATGCAAGGAATTCAACTGGAATTCGAACCCGGTACCTCAATTTGTCGTTCCGAGTCGATATCCACAGCACATCCGATAGTGTTACACAGTTAAAAAACTTTCCGTCACAATTAGCCGCATTAGAACAGCCAGTACGCAGAATCATCTAAATGTGTGATTTCAGCAAAAAGAAAGTACACTCCTCTTTGATGTCTTGGGATCCAATGGGTCTCTGCTTGATCATCTCAGAAAACTCACTATGTAAAGAGAGTTATGAATAATTACATCTGAACCTGAAGTGCCGGTTGTTTTATAGCAGACAGTAGTAAAATCGAAATGTGGTAGTTTTAAGGAGGCCACCGGATGTCCATAGTATTATACAAATAAACAAATAAAAATTTCAAAAGCAAGGGCAACACGCCCGGGGGAATGGAATTCCGGTTGTTTGTATATATAGCCCGATCACATTCTAAAATGACCAGTCAGAAGCAGTCTGGCGTTAGTATAAAAGCTGTCCATCATGATGTGGAAATAATCAAAGAAAAATCCGAGATGGAGAGACAGTTACTGCCAGAGATGGTCGGAAAGCTGGTTAGAACTGTTAGTGTTTAAAGAGAAGATCTAGTCTGTCGTGGGATAAGAGAAGAAGCACTAAATATATCCCAAATGTCTCTTACCTTCTCTTCCGCTAGATCTTATCGGGAAACCTATTAATAAAGAAACCCGCCATATTGAAACAGGAGTTACCTTCTCTTTATTCCTCGAACTTTACAATGTGCGTTGTGATGCAGTGGATATCGACTCGGAACGACAAATCGGGAAGCCGAGTTCAAATTCCATTCGAATTCCTTGCATTCACTTACTCGCAAATACCCTTGGGAAAGGTATTAATCCGTCTCTTCCCTCCAGTTATGGGTTAAATAATAGGACAGATTGGGTTCTGTAGCTTTGGTCGGCAACCAGTCTACCGCAGAAAGCAATAGCAACCTACTGCGGGATAATCTTCTACCCAGTCAGTCATGTCTCGAAAGAGACATGATCGCCCAAGCGTGTATCACGTATGGCACTTAACTGACTGATTTAACTTAACCTAGGCATTTTTTGAACTCTATATCAACTGGCTTCAGTCTCGTACCCCAAACAAATCCTCTTCTCAGGGCTCGCACTCAAAAACTACGTAGAGCCTCACATTGTCGATTCATGGATCAGCTGAGGAGAGAAATCGATCCAGTCAGTTGAGAGACGAACGCTGAAGAAAGAATCACCCGGAGAAGAACACAAAACACCAGAAGACAAATAGAAGAGACGAAACGAGCCCAAAGAAAAGCCATGGCACTCCAGCCCTTGAATCTTTTCACCTACCTCTTTTTCACCTACATCTTTTTCATCAGTACCTGTAGACGTTTCTTCGGATCCAACATAGAACTCATTTCACACAGAAGAAAACGTCGATGAGTATCCCCAATACTCGGCAACGAGTTCCACCTGCGACGACATTTTTATAGCATTTTATTTATTAAATCACAAACACTAAATAAAAATTTATCAGACACGTGATCAGATGCGAGTCAGACGCCTAACCGACAACCACTCGCCGCCGTGATCGGACTCTCAGGAGCCGGCTACGTGGCATCCGGGCAATATCGTTCGTTGTAGGCTAAGTGTTGATGAGATCGGGCACAACACGCAGTCGTGATCAGACGCAAATCAGATGCCCAGCCGACCACCACCCGCCGGGCGTGATCGGACGCGTGTCGGACGGGCAGCCGTGGTGATGTTTCAGAATTTGTAAAAAATGGAGTAAGAGTTTTCCTTTCCTTTTCTGTGATATTCAAGGAAAAGACATTTGAAAGAAAGCTGCTTCCTAAATATACATCATATATATATATATATATATATATATATATATATATAGAATAGATTTAGAAACCAGAGTGAAATATGTTCTTATCAAGATATTCTCAATCATTTCTGATTTGTAACATACAACAAATGCTTTCATATACATTTCCAAAGAGCTATTTTTTTCATAACATTATTCTTGATACTCACTCATATAAGAACTGAGAAACAGTTGAAAATGAAAGAAAAATAAATACGAAGGAAAAAAAATCTATATTTATTCACAGGCCGTTAGAACAAAAATTTCACAATAGTAAATATAAGCCCTGATGATGATTACAACGACCGAAACATTATAATATTGGCTACCCTACAATAAATACATATTTTGTTGTTTCTCAAGTATTTTTATCTCACATTGTCGAAATTTATTTTTCATTCTCTTAATATATATATATATATATATATATATATATATATATATATATATATATAAATACGTAATAATATCACTACAAAAGTAGCTATTTTGTTTCGACACTACTTGTGTCTTATCAAGTGATGAGGTTTATTTCAGGTTGAAGAGTTTTAAAAGTTTAAAAACTAGCCCAACCCCCTTAATCAGGGAGGCATTGTTATATAGACAGTGTGGACTAATCAGAATAAAGTAATTTCAAATTTCAAGAATATGAGAACAGTCTTTAAAAACAATTTTGGGGGCATTACTATTAATATTTGATTAAACTGAGATCAGCATTATTAATCGACTATTAGATTCATTTTATTTTTACATCGAATTTTAAATTCTAAGTTTAACAAATCATTAGATTTAGATTAAAGTTATTCAGATATTAAACGAGGAGAGGACATGAACGCAAACATACAACCCTCCAAACATCCACACATGGAAAAATAGACGAGTATACACATATACACAGGTATACAGACACATATACACATTAATATACGCATACATATATATATACACAATTTTTAAAATTTCAATATATATATATATAGATAGAGAGAGAGAGGTGCGATGGTTATAGTGGGTCAGTTGGGTACCGTCTGTGAGAAGAAGAGCACTCTGACACAATTCACTCTGACAGAAATTTGGAAACAGTATGCTGTACGGCTTGGCATTCTCACCGGAAGCTCTAACATTTGAACATTTCAAAATATTTGGGTGTCGATCTGGGAAACATTGCAAAGGATTCGGAAACATTTGGATGAGTCTAATGGTGATTACGAAAATACGGTAAATCGGAAAAGTCACACTGATCTTTCTCATAGGAACAGAACTCCTAAATTTGTTGGTGGGAGCCTCAGTCTCAACACGGGGGCCCACATCAAGAGACTTGAGGAGGCGGTGATACCCTGGGCCAAGATGCTGGCTGCTGCAAGACACCATGTCTGGCAACAGAAAGACACCATGTCTGGCAACAGAAAGACACCATGTCTGGCAACAGAAAAACACTATGTTTGCCAACAAAACTTTGCACCATGCCACACAAGCAGGAGAACCCAGTCATTGCTGTCAGACAATTTCTGTAACCGCATCACCCCTTACGCTTGGCCACCAAACTCCCGAGACTGCGACCCCCTTTACTGTTATGTGTGGGGCGCAGTTTCCCGAGGGAGAAAAAATCTTGTCGTAACACCAAAGATGAACTGCAGACAAAGATTATTCCACAGCTTCCGCAAGGGAACTACCCAGAAAAGTTGCAGGAGATTCTGAAGTCGTCTGAAGGCCGTGATTAAAGCCAATGGCAATTTTAATATATATATATATATATATATATATATATATATATATATATATATATATCAACAGAAATAGGGTCTAGACAGGGGTTTTAAAAAATTAAGTTGACACTTTGGCCGTTATGATTGAAAGAAGAAATCATGTATTGCCCCAAAAATATAAACTTTTTTTTTTCAAATTTGACGTGAATCTCTAGTTTGATTAGTTAAATTGAACACACAAATAAATTTTTACGTATTAACATATCTATAAATAACAAACGTATTGTTTCTTATATTGAAATGAATATAATTTTCACATCAATGATTTAACATTGACGAGGTAGAAATCTCGTAACACAGAAATCTCCGTATCGCAATGTTATTTCAATTAAAAACAAATTTCATTATATATATATATATATATATATAGAGAGAGAGAGAGAGAGAGAGAAAAGAGAGACAGACAGACAGACAGACAGACAGACAGAAAGAAAGAGAGTGAGAGAGAGAGAGAGAGAGAATGTAGCGAAACTTTTCAGTAAGCAAAGCCAAGCTTCGAAGTCAGGCCGAATTCGAAGTTTCCTGAGAGCATTTTTTAATGTTTTCAGTTTTCAGAGTCATGAGTTCTCTCTCTCTCTCTCTCTCTCTCTCTCTCTCTCTCTCTCTCTCTCTCTCTCTCTCTCACTCACTCACTATATATATATATATATATATATATATATATATATAACGCCACACCAGTATAGTGAGTGGATATCATCTACTTTCTATCAATTTCCGACTTAAAATACTATTATCTACTCAGCAGCTTAACACAAAATATGAACTATTAATTTTAGAATAATATTAGTTATACACTAAAAAAGCAAAGTTATTTCGACTGTGCATAAATAAATGATTCTGTCGTCATTTTCAAACAAATTAACATGTCTTTTCAAACGAAGAAATGCGTTGAAGTAAAACATTGATTCATATAAGCGCTTTCTCAAAAAATTCTACTACGACCAGACAAATTGTCTGCAATGATTGATGTTAACAGTTGATAATGGTTCTCCGTTTCTTTTTACCTTCCTGGTGTTTTGATTTAAAATCATCACCATCACAGCATCATATTACTCATTCTTTTCTTTCATTCGAGAGAAAGCGGACAAGCATTTTCTAGCACAAAGAACAACAATCGAAATTCCGATAATAGCAGACAACAACACAAAAGCCAAAATATCCAGCATAAAATATTGATACAATGGCATATCTTGACAATAGGATCGAAGAAAACCGCCGCCATATTTGATGATGTCATCGACAATGCGTGCTCCTCTTTCAGCTGGAAGCTCTGGTCTTGACTTGAAAATATTGCTCGCCATTTGAATATTCTTTTTGTATTTTGGATTTTCAATAATTTCTCTGATATTTTTAACTAAATCTTCCACAGAATAATCAAACATATCCATCGATATACCGTATTCTTTGTATTCCATTCTTTTAGAATTGTATAGTTGGTCAGCAAAAACTGGGAAACCTAACATCGGAACTGCGTGATACAAACTTTCAAACTGTCCTCCATTTCCGCAATGAGTGATGAACAATTTCGTTTTCGGATGGCCTAATAAGTCGTTCTGGGGTATCCATTCAGTCATAAACACATTAGGGGACGAATAACTTGCTTCCGACCATTTCCAGACGACATCGTATTTTATTTGCTTAAAAGCTTCTCCCATTTTTTCGAGATGATCTCTTGGAAGTGTATTTACCACAGAGCCAAACGAAACAACAACGACGCCATTCTTTGAGGAATTAACAAATTTAAGCAAGTCTCCTTCGATTGGTTTTGCAGGCTGTGCACCCATTCCTCCAAGATATTCCACATTAGGAAGTGTGGGCATAGCGAAATCAAGCAAAACATCAGTTTCTAAAATATGCAGAGCTGCTTTACGGAGAAGCTCTTCAAAAGAGATATCGGGTTTATCGGGCGCATACATCTTGACGTTTTTTGAAGGGCCACCACTTGGATAGGTGACATAATGTAGAATATGTACATACGTATTGTGTAGTCTTTCCACAAATGACATACGTTCGGTATAGTCAGTGTAGATAAACGGAAAAGCTGAGAAAACCCACGGAGTTCTATGAATTGCTGGGACATTCATGACTCCAATTAATACAAACGGAACTGATAGTCTGTAAGGAATTATTGCCAGACAGTTACTCATGAACACACCATCGACAACAATTAATTTCGGGTTAAATGATTTCAAATACTGGAACCATTTTTCGTCGAGTAGCAAATTATCACACACTTTCCACATGAGCTTTTGCATATCCTGAAATGTATGGTTGCCATTAGGAGAAAAATAATTTACTGTGACTCTAATAAATTCTGGCATTTCTATTTGGTCAGACATGTGTAGAATGTGGACACCTTTTGATGTTTTAAACATTTTAGATAGTTCTTGAGGAACAGGAAAATAAGAGTTATGTCCCCTTTTGCTAAGTTCTTTCGCCATTGGAATCATTGGACGTAGATGACTGAAAAGTGGAAGCCCTAGAAACAGGATGTTGTCACTTTCGGTTGGCTCCGCCGCAAACAGAATTAATATCCCCAGTAAAACAAAATAAATTGGCTTCATCTTTGAAAGACGTGTCCTATAATTAAAAGAAAAAGGGAAATAAACTTACAATCTGATATTTTAAAGTAACAAACGAAGAAACCAAAAAATAGTTGATAATTAACTTTTAACAAGGTAAGTAAATTGTATGTACACATTGGATATTATTCAATAATTACGTAAAATATATCAATTCATAAAAAGTATGCATATCTTTGATTTATTTTAAAATCTGTGTGACAATGAGAGACTGAAAAAACATGCAGTAGTTTTATTTATCTAATCTAAACTTATTTATAAATGGAACTGTGTGTGTGTGTGTGTGTGTGTGTGTGTGTGTGTGTGTGTGTGTGTGTGTGTGTGTCCGTTACCTATAGACTCCAAAACGGCTGAACCAATTTTCTTGAAAATTTACACAGTTGTACTATAAGCGTCTGCGAGTGTTCTTAGCTAGGTTTTGTGTCGAGGTTAGTTAGTTAGTTAAGTGCCATACGTGAAACACGCTTGGGCGATCATGTCTCGAAAGAGACATGACTGACTGGGCAGAAGATTATCCTGCAGTAGGTTGCCATTGCTTTCTGCGGTAGAACCCAATCTGTTCTGTTATTTAACCCATAACTGGAAGGAAGAGACGGATTAATACCTTTCCCAAGGGTATTTGCGCGTAAGTGAATGCAAGGGTTTGAACTGGAATTCGAACTCAGCTCCCCGATTTCTCGTTCCGAGCCGATATCCACTGCGCCACAACGCACATAATCGAAAAAATCGGGTTATAGAAGGAGTGGTCCGATTTTAATCAAATTCGATACACTCATAGACAAAGACATAAGAAACGATATTCAGAAATTTCAAGGTTGCAGTTCTTACAATAGTGCAGAAAATTTGATATCGATACCAGGAAATCAAAATTTGACTTACACCCATTCATTTTTCTTTCGGTCTACGGTTTCGCTATAACTGGAAACAATTATTGCTTTTTTGTCTTTCGTGCCAACGTCCAAAGAGTCTGAGCTCTAGGACCATGGATTCGTCTTGAAGCTTTCATTACACCCGAGCAACACCGGGCTATACTGCTAGTTTTCAAATAATTCCATCTCACAAGTTTCACTCACAAGACTTCAATTAGTGTTTCAGGTGTTTGAACTCTCAGGGGTTTTCTAAAAACTTTTGACAATATGAATTAAACTGAACATATATTAACGTATAAGTTTTTTAATCATTTCACTCCAAGCAAGACTGGACTACCACAAGTGCACAGGGGGTTACAGTGTGAGAAATGTCTGGTTATAGTGGTTATTGAAGAAAGAATACAGGATGAGCGGGATTCAGGAATTTGGGAATTGCGAGAAAAGTAACTGTTCAAATAGAAGAGAGGGTTACATTGACCTATTTTAACTGTAAACCGGTGGGACCTAGATGCCAATTTCGTAGCGCGCTAAAATTTATGTTGTCGGGGCCCCAGAAAAAAACTCTCATAGCAGCTGCCATGAAAATATTTGTAGAAAAGATAGAGGGAAGCCACGTCGCGTCGGCAAGAAAGTGACTTAAGTCGAGATGCCAAGTCATAATATTATTATCTTTTTTATAAATGGGGTCAATTTCACTCCCAAGGCTATGGTTTTCAGGAACTTTCCTAAGGTATCGCACACTGAGATCACCTCCACAGGCCGATAACATCAACTAATCATCTTCCTATTAAATCGACCATGGTGAGATTCGAACTCGGACAGAACCACTCGGCTACGTGGTCATAGGTTAAAGGCACCTATTTTTAAAATATCATCTTCTGATTCTTCCGTATCTATTATAATCTTATTTTAAAATTTGTGTGTGTCAGTGAAAGACAAATTGAACGAACAGGCGGTGGTTTTATTGAAACGGCAATAGAAAAAAATGTCAATTTATGTACAACTTGTTCTTGGCTATCTCTAATTTCTTCTTACACGATAACGCGTTCATTTCGAAATAGACTTTCAACTTATGCGACTTTCAACAGATATTATCTGTTTTTACGCATATAAGGATATTTTCACTTGCTTTTAAGTGCTAATGTTTTGTCAGTCAGATAACGGGTAAACTCATCGGCCAAATAACAAATATTTTGAAAGCTTTCAGTTTTAATTGCGAGTATTATATGAATTAACTTCAGTTTTCTCAAACTTCAATGATAATATGTAGAAAATGGGTTACACAAAAACACATGGAAAAGAACAAAGGATAACCTTTAAATACTTGTCTTTCTTTTTCTTTATTTAGTAGAAAAATATTTCTTGCTTATGTTTTTACCACAAAGTTTCAATTAATTTGTCATCAGCCTTTACAAAACTATTGACTATATTCCAGGAAATGAATCAAACCAATCTTCTGAAAAGGAACATACGTTGCTGTTTCAAAAATTGTCTTTTCTTTCTTGATTAATAAAAAAGTAATCTTTTGCGTAATAATCACGTTTCCAATTTTCAGGAGTGCATCAATACTTATCAAAATTGGTTACAAAGAAAAATGGTTTGTTTTTTTTAATCGTTTCACCCAAGCAAGGCATTCCACTGCCACTATTGCGCAGGGGGTTACATAGGGGAAGGTGGTGAGAAAGAGTGGTTAGATATAGGAAATGTCAGAAGGAGGGTGATAGACGGGTAAGGATGTAGATGGGAAGAGTGTTTGAGAGAATGGATGCGAGTTAGTGTGTTAGGAGGTGTCTATTGCCCTTACATTTAAACTCCTGTCAGGCAATTTTTGGCCATATCACCCCTTACGCTTGGCCATCAAAATCCCAAAACTGCAACCCCCTTGATTTTTATGTGTGGGGTGCAGAGACGGAAAAATCTTGTTGTGACACCAAAAATGAACTACAGGCAAAGATTATTCCACAGCTTCCGCAAGGAACCTACCCAGAAAAGTTGCAGGACTTTCCGAAGTCGTCTGGAGGCCATGGTTGAAGCCAATGGCAATTTTATAATATATATATATATATATATTACGAAAATGTGTGCCATTCGGCAGAATTCGAACCTGCGACCCCTATCTACATAGGGGACGCTACCATTTGATCTGGCAACGTCTTAGACTGCTCGACTACGAATAGGGATCGCAGGTTCGAATCCTGCCGAATGGCACACATTTTCGTAATAACAATTTATCGTAAATGATCAGGCCAGTAGATATGAATATATAATACTGTTTAAATTAAAAACAGAATATCTACTTAAATACGAGTATCGATGAAAATAATGTTCAAAGAATTCATTTCAAATTGTCGGTTGTTTATAACCAAGTTTCGTTAAAATTCGTTAATTTCCGTAACATGTTTACATTTGTTGACATTACGATACATTTCACAGCAGATATGATTGTTACGATAAATCGAAAATTGTGTTATATAGGCTTGATTAAAACCTCGTTTAGACTGGAGGCCATTCGTGGTCGAGCGGTCTAAGACTTTGCCAGATCATATATATATATATATATATATATATATATATATATATATATATATATATGCGTGTGTGTGTGTGTGTGTGTGTGTGTGTGTGTTATAATGAGATGCCATGGTTATTTTCATTTCTGCGCAATTTAGACGACAATTTATCCATCGCACCCTGAAAACGCTACCCAAGTATAATGAGTAAATATCACCGCTTTTTTCGCTATAAAGAAAACGACAGATTCGATCCCTGCAATTAGAGAGTATATTTTCTTTTTTAAGAATTCTCAAATACACAGGCTGATAAACATAACATACATAGTTCAAAATAAAAATGTGTCTATTTCAAATAAGAGTATCCATATTAATATTTGGAGTAATGCATACTGATATATATATATATATATATATATATATATATATATATATATATATATCAACGGAAATAGGATCTAGACAGGGGTTTTAAAAATTAAGTTGACACTTTGTAGGTTAAGATTGAAAGAAGAAATCATGTCTTTCCTCAAAAATATAAACATTTTTTCAAATTTAAAGTGAATCTCTCTTTTGATTAGTTGAATTGAACACACAGATAATTTTTTTTATGTCTTCCCATATCTATAAATAATAAACGTATTGTTTCTAATATTTAAATGAAAATCTTTTTACAAAAATTATTTAACACTGACGAGGTAGAAATCTCGAAACATAGAAATTTCCGTGTCGCAATGTTATTTTAATTAAAATATATATGTATATACAGATAGAGAAAGAGAGAGTGTGTGTGCGAGAGAGAGAGAGAGAGAGAATGTAGAGAAACTTTTCAGTAAGCATAGCTAAGTTTCGAAGTCAGACCTACTTCGAAATTTCCTGAGGGCATTTTTTTGTGTTTTGACTTTTCAAATTCTCTCTCTCTCTCTCTCTCTCTCTCTCTCCTTTATTAGTCCTACTCAATCTTTCCACTTCTGCACATTTGTTGTTGAACCATTCCCCTTTAGCCTGTCTGCATTTGTTCCACCAAATACATCTTGGTCCCCGGTAAAAAATATTACAAACAGACCCTATTACACAAAATTTTCTTTCTTTTTCTCTTTTTCTCTCTCTCTCTCTCTCTCTCTCTCTCTCTCTCTCTCTCTCTCTCTCTCTCTCATTAAATTTTACCGCTAACGGTGATCTAATTAAAATTTAAAATTTTATTCAAAAAATCGATTTCCTAAATACAAAATTAAGATTAAATATACAAAATTAGATTAATTATAAAAACTCTGCTTAAATACAAAAATATTCTGTACTGAATAAGCATCCCACCCCTAACCTGTTCCTCTAAGAAATTCTAAAGGATATAGTCTAGTTACAAGATATATAAAAAAAATCTTACACTCTAGCTGCTAATGTTAAATCTGTCTAGAAATCAAAGACACTTATTAATCAAACATACTCACTACCCACACCACTCTCCTCAAAATTCTAAAGGTCAATCCACGGGACTTGTTCCCTTATCACTAACCCCACCCCCACCAACATCCAATACACAACTGATAAGAAAAGAAATTTAAAATTTAAAATTTAACAAAAAAAATCGGTTTCCAAAATGTGATCTAATTAAAAATTAAACATTTAATAGGAAAAATCTATTTCCTAAATAAAAAATGAAGATTAAATATACAAATTTACATTAATTATATAGATTCTGCTTAAATACAAAAATATTCTGTACAAAATAAGCATCCCACCCCTTACCGGCTTTTCTAAGAAATCCAAAGGATATAGTCTAGTCACAAGATAATAAAAACTTACATTCTAACTACTGTTAAATCTGTCTAGAAATCAATGTCTCTCATTAATCAACCATTTTACCTACCCACACCACTTTCTTCAAAATTCCAACGGTCAATACACGTGACTTGTTCCCCTTTCACTAAAAACCCACCAACACCCCAAACTCAACTGACCAAGTATAAAAGAGGCTTTCCATTCCTATACATACCGCCTGATGAGATATTGAAGTTTCAATGTCGAAACAAATGTACCTTTGTAGTGGATATATAAAAAAAATTATGTACATGTTCTAAAATATAATTTATAATAAATATATACATGTGTGTGTGTGTGTGTGTGTGTGTGTGTGTGTGTGTGTGTGTGTGTGTGTGTGTCAGATTAAATAAATTGCAAAGAATATGTTTGCTTATTTTTAATAAAATTCATTCATACTCACGGATAATCTTTCGCGTATTACAATCAAAAGATGTTAGACATGAGCTGTAACATTGACACATGTTATTTTCATTCATTTCTTAAGCTACCCAAGTACTTTCAACCTCTTTCCGAGGTCATCTTCAGAGGTGTGAGTTATGGTAACAAATGTAACCGGAAAACATCTGTCAACGTTACAGATCATTTCTGACAACTTTTGATTCTAATACGCAAAATATTATCCGTGACTATGAACGGATTTTATTAAAAATAATCAAACATATTATTTGCAATTTATTTAATCTGACATTTTTAAAAGAAAATTTGCTGCCTAAATACACAAATTTAAAATATATATGCTGCCTAAATACACAAATTTAGTATATATATATATATATATATATATATATATATATATATATATACCAGCATCGTAGCCTGGCGTTGCCCGTGCAACTCAGAACATTTTTATTTGGATGATTAATGCAGCGTGTTGCGATTTCCAAGCTCTTGCAGTCGCCGCCTCAATTTAAAACTCATTTATATAAAAAATAATTATACAAATAATTGTTGTTTAAAAATTGTTCAAGAATTCTATTAAAAAATCTATTTTCTTTTGTTTTGCGTAAACGTGAGTTGATGTTTTGGGTGACATTGTAAACAACATTTACGTTTGTTTTTGTTTCAAAATTACGGGGAAAATATTTACATTTTTTGTTGACTAAATGAATTTCAGAAATTTTCGAAAATGTAGACATTTAATTTTAGAGGAAAAAGTTATATTAATGCCACACGAATTACAGACAGTTGGTTTCCTGCATGAAATATTTAGCGAATAAAAAGCTTTATTTTATTTTTTATTTTATTTTCTGAAGTATGAAATATTAAGTCTGAAAAAAAAAAGAAGACTTAAATAATTAAATTAACCATTGGCACTTTTTTTTTACATATTTTGTTTTTGTTTGAAAAAAGACGTCTTTTAAAAAAAATTTTTTTGCTTCAAAATTACGGGGAAAAATATTCACATTGTTTTGTTAACCAAATGAATTTTTAAAACGTCGGAATAAAAATTAGATATAAAGGCTCATTTTTTTTTTAGTCGCGTTTGACACGTGTGATTTGATTTCTGTGACGTCATCTAGCAACCATCTTAGATCTTAGATGTTTTACGGAGCAAGTGTAAACAATCGTCTCCATTGGCCAAAAAGTGCGAAAGGGAAAATTACTGAACTTAAACTCAAAAAGTAAGTGTCGATTTGGCCTCCCTGTAGATGTGTCCCTAGAAAGTTCGAATGGCGGAGCTTAAAAAATGTAGGCGTGCATAGGGAACAGTCACCCACAGACTCACAGATTGCTTTTATATATATAGATATATGGTGCAATGGTAAATTGTCGCCAATTTTATATTATCTTAGCGCATGCGCGTTGTTTCTTTTTGATTTTGTTGACTACGCAGTATATTAGAGTTAGTTAGGCAGCTTCTGTGAGAAAAAATAGCCACCCAGATGCAATTTACTCGACCAGAAATTTGGAAACGGTACACTGTACGTCTTGGAAGATTCAATACAAAACTTTCAGAATATTTGGTTGTCGACCTGGGAGCAGTGCAGAGGATTCCGAAAGATTCGGATGAGTTTAATGGGGATTAAAAATATACGGCAAATAGGAAATTTTCCTCTAAGAGTTCTGATAGGAAAAGAACTCCTAAATTTGTTAGTGGGAGCCTCAGTCTCAACACGGAAGTTCACATCAAGAGACTTGGGAAGGTAGAGCTACCCTACGCTGCTGGAAGAGCTCATGATGGGCAAGAGAACTCTGCACCATGCCGGAACCTAGTCATTGCTGTCAGACAATTTCTGTCACCACACCGCCCCTTACTCTTAGCCCCCAAATTGCCGAGACTCTGACACCCTTGATTATTATGTGTGGGACGAAGTTTCGCGAGAGCCCAAAAATCTTGTTATTCCACCAAAGATGAAGTGTAAGCAAGTATTATTCACCAACTTAAACAAGGAAACTACCCAGAAAAGTTGCAGGAAATTCTGAAGTTTTCTGGAGGCCGTGGTTGAAGCCAATGGCAATAATAATATATATATATATATATATATATATATATATATATATATATATATATACTAGCAGTTTAGCCCGTTCTAAAAAAAACATATGATAAATTTACATAGCAAATACTTACACAACGCCCACCTTCGTCACTTTTATAGATATCGATAACAATGTAGAATGTCTCTATTGGATTAGGGTGGGAGGGAAAGAGACAACATATATAGATATTGATAATATAAAATGGGGTTGATCGATTCTATATTATAATCGATACATAAACTGATCCCTGATTGTGTGGGTAATAAGATATATTTTTCTACCCCAAAACTTTGGCTTTCTGAATAATTTCAAGGAGACATTAATGTTCTAAAATTTTGATCTACATCTGAACGCAATTCCGTCGAGCTAGACCGTAAAATGCAAACAAACAAATACTTACGCAACGTGCAACCTCGTCACTTTTATAGATATAGATATATTTTTGTGCTATTTTGGTAAATATGTCTGTTAAAATGAGATGTCAATATTATTGTCATTTATGCATCATTTAGACGACAATTTATCCATTGCAACCTGAAAACACCAGTGTGAGTGTATATTACCGCTTTTCTCTCTACAAAGAAGACGACGGGTTCGATTCCTGCTAGATGGTACATTTTATTTCGTAAGAATTCTTGAAGATGCAGACTGATAAATGTAACATACAATGTTCAAAATAAAAATGTGTCCATTTCAAATCTGATTAAATATATTAAAAAACTATTTGGAGTAATATATAGTGATACACACACACACACACACACACACACACACACACACATATATATATATATATATATAAAGAGAGACTGACAGACAGAGAAGGATAGAGAGAGAGAATTAATGTAAGAAAATTTGTCACTAAGCAGAGATAGGTTTCGAAGTCAGTTTAGTCAGTTAATTGCCACACGTGATACACGCTTTGGGCGATCATGTCTTTGTCGAGACATGACTGACTGGGCAGATTATTATCCCGCAGTAGACTGCCATTGCTTTCTGCGGTAGACTCGTTACCGACCAAGGCTAAAGAAACCAATCTGTTCTGTTATTCAACCCATAATTGGAGGGAGTAGATGGATTGATAACTTTCCCAATGGTATTTGTGCGTAAGTGAATGCAAGGAATTCAACTGGAATTCGAACTCGGTTCCCCCAGTTAAAAAGTTACCTTAGGGCATTTTGTAATGTCTTCATTCTTCAGGGTAACTTGTTTTCTTTCTCTCCCTCTTGCTCTCTCTTTCTCATTTTTTTCTCTCTCTCTCTCCACACACACACACACACACACACACACACATACACACATATATATATATATTCATGTGAGCCGAAAGCTTAGAACCAACTTAATAAAAAATTATCCAAATGTTGGAGAATTTTTGTCTTTATTTTCACCTGAAATTCAAGCCAAAATACGATGATTAGCACGGCTCATGATTAGACATCATAGACATTCATTGTCTCTTATATTTAACAGTAGATGTTTAGAAAATATATATTTTATATATATGTATGTATGTATATAAAACCTCTACTCCTGTATAGTGAGTGAATCTCACCTGTTTTCTATCAATTTCCGACTTGAAACACTATTATCACCTTAGCAGCTTGTCACAAAATATGAACAATTAATTTTAGAATAATATTAGATATATAGTAAAAAAGCGAAATTTTTTGACTGCTAAAATAAATGATTCTTTCCGCGCTTTCAAACACGTTTGCATTTTTTTTTTCAAACAAAGAAGGCTGTTGAAGGAAAATTTTACTACGGTCAGATAAATTGACTGTTATTTTGATTGATGTTAACAATTGATAAGGGTTCTTCGTTTCTTCTTTTTAGCTTCTTGGAGATTTGATTTAAAAAATCATCACCATCAGAGCATCACATTACTCATTCTTTTCTTTCATTCGAGAGAAAGCCGACAAACATTTTCTAGCACAAAGAACAGTAATCAAAATTCCGATAATAGCAGACAACAACACAAAAGCCAAAATATCCAGCATAAAATATTGATACAATGGCATATCTTGACAATAGGATCTAAGAAAACCGCCGCCATATTTGATGATGTCGTCGACAATGCGCGCTCCTCTTTCAGCTGGAAGCTCTGGTCTTGACTTGAAAATATTGCTCGCCATTTGAATATTCTTCTTGTATTTTGGATTTTCAATAATTTCTCTGATATTTTTAACTAAATCTTTGACAGTGTAATCAAGCATTTCCATCGATATACCATATTCTTTGTACTCCATTCTTTTAGCGTTGTGTTGCTGGTCAGCAAAAACTGCGAAGGCTAACATCGGAACTGCGTGATACAAACTTTCAAACTGTCCCCCATTTCCGCAATGAGTGATGAACAATTTCGTTTTCGGATGGCCTAATAAGTCGTTCTGAGGCATCCATTCAGTCATAAACACATTAGGCGACGAATAACTTGCATCCGACCATTTCCAGACGACATCGTATTTTATTTGCTTAAAAGCTTCTCCCATTTTCTCGAGATGTTCTCTTGGAAGTATCTCTACCAAAGAGCCAAACGAAACAATAACGACGCCATTCTTTGAGGAATTAACAAATTTAAGCAAGTCTCCTTCTATTGGCTTTGCAGGTTGTGCACCCATTCCTCCAAGATATTCTACATTGGGAAGTGTGGGCATAGCGAAATCAAGCAAAACATCAGTTTCTAAAATATGCAGAGCTGCTTTACGGAGAAGCTCTTCAAAAGAGATATCGGGTTTTTCGGGCGCATACATCTTGACACTTTTTGAAGGGCCACCACTTGGATAAGTGATATAATGTAGAATATGTACATACGTATTGTGTAGTCTTTCCACAAATGACATACGTTCGGTATAGTCAGTGTAGATAAACGGAAAAGCTGAGAAAACCCACGGAGTTCTATGAACTGCTGGTACATTCATGACTCCAATTAATACAAACGGAACTGATAGTCTGTAAGGAATTATTGCCAGACAGTTACTCATGTATACACCATCGACAACAATTAATTTCGGGTTAAATGACTTCAAATACTGAAACCATTTTTCGTCGAGTAGCCAATTGTCACACACTTTCCACATTTGCTTTTGCACATCCCGAAATGTATGGTTGCCATTTCGAGAAAAATAATCTATCCCAATTCTAGTAAATTCTGGCATGTCAATATGGTGAGACATGTGTATAAAGTGGACACCTTTTGATGGTTTATACATTTTGGATAATTCTTGAGGAGCGGGAAAGTAACAGTTATGTCCCCTTTTGCTAAGTTCCCTCGCCATTGAAGTCATTGGAAGTAGGTGACTGTAATATGGAAAGCCAAGAAACAGGATGTTGTCACTTTTGGTTGGCTCCGCCGTGAACAGAATTAATATCCCGAGTAAAACAAAATAAATCGGCTTCATTTTTGAAAGACGAGTCCTATAATTAGAAAAAAGGGAAATAAGCTTACAATCTGATATTTTAAAGTAAAAAATAAATCAAAGAATAGTTTATAATTAACTTTTAACAAGGTTCGATAAATTGTAGGCACACATTGAATATTATTCAATATTTCAGTTTTAATTGCGAGTAGTATATGAATTAACCTCACTGTTCTCAAACTTCAATGATACTGAATAGTAAATCGGTTACACAAAAACACATGAAAAAGAACAATGGATAAACAGTGGTCGTAGATGAGGTTTTTAGATCATTTTTAAATTATTTTTTGTCTTTAAAGATGCTTTTTGGCTTCAGATATGTTATGTTTCCTGCTTGTTCTGTTTTCTTTATTATATCATTCATATATATATATATATATATATATATATATATATATATATATATGATAGAATGAAGCAAACAGAACAAATATTTAAAAACGTAAACTAATAAATATGCATATGAGGGTGTAGATATGTATAGTATTATTGTTCTGGTGTTAATAAAGCAGTGCTCAATGTATGACAGGGATATATATATATATATATATATATATATATATATATATATATATATTCCATGTTTTTCGAAGAGAACAGTTAGGTGGCTTGAGACGCTGCTATTAGGATAAATGGAGTCAACATTTATTTCTCGTGATACTGCATTTCCTTTTATTGTATCTCTTTGTCCTTTCTTTTTTTTTTCTTCTTGCTTTCCATTCTGTTTTTTCTTTTTCCCCTTTTTTTTCTTTTTTTTTCTCTTCTTTACATTGATCAATCGTCTATCTTTTCTTTATCCTTGCTTTCCTCTTTCTTTGGGGTTCTTTTTCGAATGAGGGAGAAAATTTCGTAAATAACCGTTACAAATATCTATTCTAATATGGACATGTGAGCGTCTATGTAAAATAGAATAAAATAAAATAAAATAAATTTTCTTGGCGGGGAGATATTTTGAGGACCAACTGTTATACCATTTGGGTCTGACGAGCCGCGATAATAACATCAGAACGCGGTGAAATATGTATTACCCATTGTAATAATCTAAAATCATTTATAAATTATATTACTCTGTTAAGTTAAATAAATGAATTTAACATTGACTTCTCTTGAGTTCGTCTCTATCGGAATTTACCTGGATTGTATACCAAGTGTGCTATGTTATATATATATATATATATATATATATATATATATATATATATATATATATATGTGGTGGGGGGTGTCAGATTAAATAAATTGCAAACATTATGTTTGCTTATTTTTAATAAAATCCGTTCATACTCACGGATAATCTTTCGCGTATTACAATCAAAAGATGTCAGAAATGAGCTGTAACATTGACACATGTTATTTTCATTCATTTCTTAAGGTACCCAAGTACTTTCAACCTCTTTCTGAGGTCATCTTCAGAGGTGGGAGTTATGGTAACAAATGTAACCGGAAAACATCTGTCAATGTTACAGTTCATTTCTGACATCTTTTAATTGTAATACGCAAAATATTATCCGTGAGTATGAACGAATTTTATTAAAAATAATCAAACATATTATTTGCAATTTATTTAATCTGACATTTTTAAAAGAAAATTTGCTGCCTAAATACACAAATTGAAAAAATATGTGCTGCCTAAATACAACTCAGAACATTTTTAATTATATTATTAATGCAGCGTGTTGCGATTTTTTGAGCGCTTGTAGTCGCCGCCTAAGCTTAAAACTCATTTATTTAAAACATAATTATATATAAAAATTGTTGTTTAAAAATTGTTCAAAACTTCCATTAAAAAATCTATTTTCTTTTGTTTTGCGTAAACGTGAGTTGATGTTTTGTGTAACATTGTCAACAACATTGCGTTTGTTTTTATTTAGCGAAAAAAGCTTTATTTTTTTAAATTTTATTTTCTGAATGATAAAATATTAAATCTGAACAAAAAAAAACTTAAATAATTGAATTGTTTCAAAATTACGGGGTAAAATATTTACATTTTTTGTTGACTAAATGAATTTCAGAAATTTTCGAAAATGTAGACATTTAATTTTAGAGGAAAAAGTTATTTTAATGCCACACGAATTACTGACAGTTGATTTCCTGAATGAAATATTTAGCGAAAAAAAAAAGCTTTATTTTATTTTTAATTTTATTTTCTGAAGTATGAAATATTAAGTCTGAAAAAAAAAAGAAGACTTAAATAATTAAATTAACCATTGGCACTTTTTTTTTACATATTTTGTTTTTGTTTGAAAAAAGACGTTTTTTAAAAATATTTCTTTTGCTTCAAAATTACGGGGAAAAATATTCACATTGTTTTGTTGACCAAATGAATTTTTAAAACGTTGGAATAAAAATTAAATATAAAGGCTCATTATTTTTAATAAAAAAATATTTTAGTCGCGTTTGACACGTGTGATTTAATTTCTGTGACGTAATCTAGCAACCATCTTAGATCTTAGATGTTTTACGGAGCAAATGTAAATAATCGTCTCCATTGGCCAAAAAGTGCGAAAGGGAAAATTGCTGAACTTAAACTCAAAAAGTATGTGTCGATTTGGCTTCCCTGTAGATATGTGTCTCTAGAAAGTTTGAATGGTGTAGCTTAAAAAATGTAGGCGTGCATAGGAAACAGTCACCTACAGACTCACAGATTGCTTTTATATATATAGATATATCGTGCAATGGATAAATGGTTGCCAGTTTTATATTATTATCTTAGCGCACGTGCGTTTTATATTTTTTTATTTTATTGACTGTGCAGTATATTAGGGTCAGTTAGGCAGATTATGTGAGAAAAAAACGGCCGCCCAGATGTAATTTACTCTCCCAGAAACTCGGAAACGGTATACTGTGCGTCTTGGCATTCTGGCAAGAAGCTTCAATACAAACCTTTCAGAATATTTGGTTGTCGACCTGGGAGCAGTGCAGAGGATTCCGAAAGATTCGGATGAGTCTAATGGGGATTAAAAATATACGGCAAATAGGAAATTTTCCTCTAAGAGATCTGATAGGAAAAGAACTCCTAAATTTGTTAGTGGGAGCCTCAGTCTCAACACGGAAGTTCACATCAAGAGACTTGGGAAGGTAGAGCTACCCTACGCTGCTGGAAGAGCTCATGATGGGCAAGAGAACTCTGCACCATGGCGGAACCCAGTCATTGCTGTCAGACAATTTCTGTCACCACACCACCCCTTACTCTTAGCCCCCAAATTGCCGAGACTCTGACACCCTTGATTATTATGTGTGGGGCGAAGTTTCGCGAGAGCCCAAAAATCTTGTTATTCCACCAAAGATGAACTGTAAGGCAAGAATTATTCACCATCTTCAACCAGTAAACTACACAGAAAAATTGCAGGAGATTCTGAAGTTGTCTGGAGGCTGTGGTTGAAGCCATTGGCAATTTTAATATATATATATATATATATATATATATATATATATACTAGCAGTTTAGCCCGGTTTCACACGGGTAGTTTAAGGAATAATAAGAATAAAAAACATATGATGAATTTACATAGCCAATACTTACACAATATCCACCTTTGTCACTTTGATAGATATCGATAACAATGTAGAATGTCTCTATTAGATTACGGTGGGGAGGAGAGGGGCATCATATATAGATATAGATAATATAAAGTGGGGTGATTGATTCTATATTATAATCAATACATAAACTGATCCCTGACTTTGTGGAGTGATAATATATATTTTTCTACCCCTAATATCGTTGGCGTTCTAAAATTTTGATGTACATATAGCGCAAATCCCGTCGAGCTAGACCGTAAAATGCAAACGCTAAGTCGAATCTATCAAACAAACAAATACTTACGCAACGTCCACCATCGTCACTTTTATAGATATAGATATATTTTTGTGCTATTTTGGTCAATATGTCTGTTAAAATGAGATGTCAATATTATTGTCATTTATGCAGCATTTAGATGACAATTTATCCATTGCAACCTGAAAACACTTGTGTGAGTGTATATTACCGCTTTTCTCTCTACAAAGAAGACGACGGGTTCGATTCCTGCTAGATGGTACATTTTATTTCGTAAGCATTATTGAAGATGTAAGCTGATAAAGGTAACATACAATGTTCAAAATAAAAATGTGTCTATTTCAAATCAGATTAAACATATTATAAAACTATTTGGAGTAATATATACTCACACACACACACACACAGACATATATATATATATATAGAGAGAGAGAGAGAGATAGATAGAGAGAGAGAGAGAGAGAGAAAGAGAGACAGACGGAGAAGGATAGAGAGAGAGAAAATTAATGTAAGAAAACTTGTCACTAAGCAGGGATAGGTTTTGAAGTTAGTTTAGTCAGTTAATTGCCATACGTGTGACACGCTTTGGGCGATCATGTCTCGAAAGAGACATGACTGACTGGGCAGAACATTATCCCGCAGTAGGCTGCCATTGCTTTCTGCGGGAGACTCGTTACCGACCAAGGCTAAAGAAACCAATCTGTTCTGTTATTCAACCCATAATTAAAGGGAAGAGACGAATTGATACCTTTCCCAATGGTATTTGTGCGTAAGTGAATGCAAGGAATTCAACTGGAATTCGAACTCGGTTCCCCCAGTTAAAAAGTTACCTGAGGGCATTTTGTAATGTCTTCATTCTTCAGGGTAACTTGTTTTCTTTCTCTCCCTCTTGCTCTCTCTTTCTCACTCTTTCTCTCTATTCTTTTCTTTTCAATTGGAGCAGATAGACTAAACTATCGCCCGGTTCACACACCACCCACATCTATTGAACAAGTGAGGAGGGTCATGCCTTGTTCCCTGTTTAGGATGTTTTTTCCAGCTTTCTCTTTTCCTAATCTTTTCACTCCTTTTCCTTTTCCTTTTCCTTTTTTTTTTTTTTTTTTCAATTGGAGTAGATAGACTAAACAATCGCCCGGTTCACAGACCACCTACGTCTATTGAACAGGTGAAGAGGCTTATCCCTTGTTCCCTGCTTAGGATGTGGTTTCCGGTTTTCTCTTTTCCAATGTTGTCACTCTTACGTAGCCCCCTGCACATCAGTGGCGTTACCGCCTTGTTCGGGGTGATATGATTAAAAAAAAATATATATATACACAGACACACACATACAGACACACACATATATATCTATATATTTATGTGAGCCGAAAGCTTAGAATCAACTTAATAAAAAATTATCCAAATGTTGGAGAATTTTTGTCTTTATTTTCAACTGAAATTAAAGCCAAAATACGACGTTTAGAACGGCTCATAATTAAACATAATAGACTTTCATTGTCTCTTATATTTAACAGTACATGTTTAGAAAATATATATTTTATATCTATGTATGTATGTATATAAGACCTCTACTCCATTATAGGTACCTCCACTCGGATCGATAACAAAAGCAGATAGTATGAATAAAAAAGGTTCCAAACTTAATAAAACAAACTTTTTTCCTCAAAATGTTTATATTATTATTAAGAGGAAAGTTCAAAGTAGTTTTTAATTATTTTTTTTAATTTTTTAATCCTTTCTAACATTTTCGAAATTTTGGCAGAAGTTTTGTTTTGATTGATTTTAGCAGCTAAGAAACGTTTACTACTGTTTTACAATAGACACCAATTTTTTGCATTTTAGGTTAAAAACACATTAATTTTGAAATTCTCGCAAAAATCAAATAATTGTCGGATTGTAATGAAACTTTCAGTATTCATTCACAAATGAATGAAGTTACTTCTAAAAGTATGATTTTTTAAAAATATTGAAAGAATATTTTTTTTTACCTCTGTTAACCTCCCTTCACGTAAATCCATGAAATGTTAAAAAATTTTAAATAGTTGCAAACTTTTGTTTAATTACTTCAACGCAGGACTCATTGGGAAATATAAATCACCTATTTTTTTTATCTTAAGTTTGAAATCACTATCCGAAAACCTTCTCTGAAGAGTAAAATAAATAATGCAATAAAACTCCGACATAATCAAATTTCATAATCTGTTAATTACTGAGGACATTATATCCTGAAGAAGAAAATTTTTTTTCGATTAATAATAAAATTTTGAAAAAAAATTGTTTTAATTTTTTAAAATTTTTTTTATTATTAAAATATTTAATAATATAAAAGCTTTTAAAAATATTTTTTAAATCTCCAAAAGAAGTGATTGCAAGTTTTCTTTTTAGTTAAGTGCTGAGTATCATATTGCCTATGTAAAATTGAAAAGTATAATAAAAATAGTTTTGCAGAAATATTTTAAATTAATTTTTTAAAAAAATTGTGTGTAAATATGTTCATTTACGTTCCCTTTTTGAGTAAGTACGGTGCTCCATAAGAGTCATAACATGTTTACATAATTCTAACATCTGCAGTAATTCAGAAAGCATATTCAAATGACTGGCTATAAATGTAAACTAAAATTCTATTAAATATTATAAAATTTCTGAAATTATTATTTTAAATTTTACTATTTAGTTAAAAACAAAAAAAAAAAATTAAAATTTTATGTTTTTTGGCGCGTATGGTCGCAATACTTTCCGTCTGACAACTTCCGGAGCTCGTAAATCTTTTAACACCCTACCATTGCGTAATCGAGGTGATGACAGGTAGGGCTACCGCAGTTAAAAAGTTGTTTTTTCTAAATTTCTGGCAGTAAGGAATTATTACTTGATTGAAATCAGATAAAGGTAAGTTTCAACTTTAAAAATTGACTTAAATGACGTGTTAGCAAGGTATATTTTATTTTTGCAAGATTTTTAAAACAGAAATTGGGCTACTGTTGACATAGTGTTGACAGAATGTGTCAATAAATCAAAAATGGTGGGAAATTTAAACTTAATTTTTTCGATTTCAAAAAAAATTAGATTAAAATCAATATAATTTCGGGTTAAATAATACCAGTGTATTTTTCTTTCGGGAATTAAAATTTAATCTTATGGCTTTCAATTAAAGCTAATTTTAAAGTTGAAGATTACTTATTTATTTTTAAAATTTCAATTTAAATTTAGGTATCGAAAAATCAATGGCATTATAGTGAGTGGATCTCACCTGTTTTCTATCAATTTCCGACCTGAAACACTATTATCAACTTAGCAGCTTGACACAAAATATGAACTATTAATTTTAGAATAATATTAGGTGTAAAGTAAAAAAGGGAATTTTTTTTTTTACTGCAAAAATAAATTATTCTTTCCTCACTTTCAAATACGTTGGCATTTTTCAAACAAAAAAGGTTGTGGAAGGAAAATTATACTACGGCCAGATAAATTGACTGTTATTGTGATTGATGTTAACAGTTGATAAGGGTTTTTTTGTTTCTTCTTTTTAGCTTCTTGGAGTTTTGATTGAAAAATCATCACCATCAGAGCATCATATTACTCCTTCTTTTCTTTCATTCGAGAGAAAGCGGACATGCATTTTTTAACAATAAGAACAGTAAGCGAAATTCCGATGATAGCAGACAACAACACAAAAGCCAAAATATCCAGCATAAAATATTGATACAATGGCATATCTTGACAATAGGATCTAAGAAAACCGCCGCCATATTTGATGATGTCATCGACAATGCGTGCTCCTCTTTCAGCTGGAAGCTCTGGTCTTGACTTGAAAATATTGCTCGCTATTTGAATATTCTTTTTGTATTTTGGATTTTCAATAATTTCTCTGATATTTTTAACTAAATCTTTGACAGGATAATCAAACATATCCATCGATATACCGTATCCTTTGTACTCCATTCCTTTTAGCGTTGTGTTGCTGGTCAGCAAAAACTGCGAAGGCTAACATCGGAACTGCGTGATACAAACTTTCAAACTGTCCCCCATTTCCGCAATGAGTGATGAACAATTTCGTTTTCGGATGGCCTAATAAGTCGTTCTGAGGCATCCATTCAGTCATAAACACATTAGGCGACGAATAACTTGCATCCGACCATTTCCAGACGACATCGTATTTTATTTGCTTAAAAGCTTCTCCCATTTTCTCGAGATGTTCTCTTGGAAGTATCTCTACCAAAGAGCCAAACGAAACAATAACGACGCCATTCTTTGAGGAATTAACAAATTTAAGCAAGTCCCCTTCTATTGGTTGAGCAGGTTGTGCACCCATTCCTCCAAGATATTCTACATTGGGAAGTGTGGGCATAGCGAAATCAAGCAAAACATCAGTTTCTAAAATATGCAAAGAGCTGCTTTACGGAGAAGCTCTTCAAAAGAGATATCGGGTTTTTCGGGCGCATACATCTTGACACTTTTTGAAGGCCCACCAATTGGATAAGTGATATAATGTTGAATATGTTCATACGTATTGTGTAGTCTTTCCACAAATGACATACGTTCGGTATAGTTAGTGTAGATAAACGGAAAAGCTGAGAAAACCCACGGAGTTCTATGAACTGCTGGTACATTCATGACTCCAATTAATACAAACGGAACTGATAGTCTGTAAGGAATTATTGCCAGACAGTTACTCACGTACACACCATCGACAACAATTAATTTCGGATTAAATGACTTCAAATACTGAAACCATTTTTCGTCGAGTAGCCAATTGTCACACACTTTCCACAGTTTATTTTGCACATCCCGAAATGTATGTTTCCTATATCGAGACAAATAATCTATCCCAACTATAGTAAATTCTGGCATTTCGATTTGGTGAGACATGTGTATAAAGTGGACACCTTTTGATGGTTTATACATTTTAGATAATTCTTGAGGAGCGGCAAAGTAACAGTTATGTCCCCTTTTGCTAAGTTCTCTCGCCATTGAAGTCATTGGAAATAAGTGACTGTAATATGGAAAGCTAAGAAACAGAATGTTGTCACTCTCGGTTGGCTCCGCCTTGAACAGAATCAATATCCCAAGTAAAACAAAATAAATCGGCTTCATTTTTAAAAGACGAGTCCTAAAAAAAAAAAAGGAAATAAGCTTACAAACTGATATTTTAAAGTAACAAACAAAGAAATCAAAAAATAGTTTGTAATTATCTTTTAACAATGTTAGATAAATTGTATGTACACACTGAATATTATTCAATAATTACGTAAAATATATCTATTTATAAAATGCATACATTTCTCTGATTTATTTTAAAATCTGTGTGACAATGACAGCCTGAAGAAACATGCAGTGGTTTTATCTATTTTCAAATAATTCCATCTACCCAGTTTCACTCACAAGACTTTAATCAGTGTTTCAGGTGTTTAAACTCTCAGGGGTTTTCTGAAAACTATTGACAATATCAATTAAACTGTTTTTTTTTTTTAATCATTTCACCCCAAGAAAGGCTGGAATGCCACGAGTATACAAGGGGTTAAGGTGAGATAAAAGACTGGTTATAGGGTGTATTGAAGAAACGATAAGAGATGACCGGGATTCAGGACGACAGATGACAACGTTGCATTTAAATTTTAGACGATTGTAACTATCAAGAAAGTAAGTAAATAGAAGGGACTTCCACTTGCGGGAATTGCGAGAAAAGTAACTGTTCAAGTAAAAGTGACGGTTTCATTTTACAATTTCGACGGTAAAAGAGTGGGACCTAGATGCCAATCTAGTAGCGTGCTTAAATTCAGGTTGACCGGGCCCCAGGGGAAAAAATTGTCATAGCAGTTGCCATGAAAATATTTGTAGAAAAGACAGAGGGAAGCCACGTCACGTCGGCAAGAAATTGACTGAAGTCGAGATGCCAAGTCATAATAATTATTATCTTTTTTTACAAATGGGGTCAGTTTCACTCCCACGGCTATGGTTTTCAGGAACTTTCCAAAGGGTATCGCACCCTAGGATCGCCTCCACAGGCCGATAACATCAAGTAATCATCTTCTTATCAAATCGACCATGGGGAGATTCGAACTCGGGCAGAACCACTCTGCCACGTGGCCATAGGTTAAGGCTTACGGCCATATCACTTTGAATACACCGGTTCTCGCTCGATCACCGAAGTTAAGCAACACTGAGCCTGGTCAGTACTTAGATGGGTGACCGCTTGGGAATACCAGGTGCTGTAAGCGTTTAGTGACGGATGTGCGTTGTGGTGCAGTGAATATCGGCTCGGAAAGAGAAATCGGTGATCCGAGTTCGAATTCCAGTTTGAATACTCTGCATTCATTTAAGCACTGGTACCCTTGGGAAAAGGTATTAATCCGTCCCTCCCCTCCAGTTATGGGTTAAATAACAGGGAAGGACTTGGGAACCCTGCCCTTAAAAACAGATCCCAATGAATCTTGATATTCGAAAAGAAAAAAGTATTACTAGACACAAAAACTTATATAAAAACAACAATAAATTGTTGAAAGGAAAAGATATTACTAGCAATAAATAAATAAAATTTAGTTGGCAATAAATAACCCGCCGAGGTTGAT